>JASDQU010012527.1:199103-227488 GCA_032191745.1 Picea mariana
GCCCAACAAGGCACTTTGTCTTTTCTTCGACTTTGTATAGTAGGTCAGTGTAATGTCTTTGAGCTATTAGATGATATGTTAGGGGTCTTATGCATGCATTTGATAAAATTAATGATGAGATATGATTGACATTTCTATGATCCCAAGGACTAATGAGCCCATGGAGGGCAAAGTTTTTGATGTGCAGGAACATGCCCGATGGACAGGTACCAGTGGATCGATACACATGGGGATATGATTAGCTCAGACCTCCATGGGGTTGAAGAGCCCATCAGATGGTTGTTGGAACCCCATCAGGGTCAAAGACAGGACAGTGATATGATGAGCCTTTGCACACAAGAAGAAGAAGGACGTTCCACCCAGGACACTTTGGCTGAGCCCAGCCTAGGGGGGTTGACCCACTTCAAATGAAACATTTTCCTCTTGATGGACAGGACGTCACCCAAGAGACTTGGACGTCATCTTGAGCGTGTGGCGATTTGATGAGATTACTGGCACATGTGGCAGTTTGGAGAAGCCCTAAAAGGGCTAATGTCTGACTTCTGGATGCTGGGCTAGCCCCAAAGGGGCCAACGTCTCCCTCAGAGGGGCCTGACGTCCCACCTTTTTCTCATTTATGTCTTTTACTTAGCAGTTAATGTAAAAACAATATGATTTTTAGTAGTCAGCCTTGTCGGTTGTTTTAATGACCTAGTTTTTAAATTAAAGGTCATTGGATGATATATATTGAGGATGTTTTTCCCTCATTTGAACATAACACAACTCCTTCTCTTAGGATATCTAATTTTTTGCGCCCTACTAGGGTAGTTTTTGGTGTTTAAAGTGAGGCGCAACTCTTGAAGGAGGATTTTTCTTGGCATTTATGGCATTTCTCTCAAGGAAGGTTTACAACTAGGGTTTGCTTGTGCTTTTCTTTATGACATGTAAGTGAATTTTCATGCAAAACTTCTTAAATGAATGGTTGTAGGTATAATTTCTTACATTTACTTATTGTATTGTTGATTTAAAACCCTAGGTAACAAGCACACAAGTAGGTTATTGTTACATGTCCCCTTGTTGAGAAATATTTTTCAGCCATTGAAGAAAAGGGATAGAGCCTAGCCCTTGCTACACTTGTCTTCTTTCTTCTGAGCTAGCGTTGAAGTCTATAAGTTGAAAAGAGGAGATGTCCTAGGCCTAGATTGCCTACACCTAGGGTTTCACCTTTTAGGGTTTGAAAGCCTTGCCATTGCAACACTTTCTCCCTTATATTTATGCTTTAAGCTAGCCATTTTTCCAAGTCAATTTAGAGAACAAGGAGAGAGCACGAGGACTTGCTTAAGCAACATCGGAGTGAGCCTCTTTCCCCTAGGGTTTTGATTCTAGGGCCCTACCTTTGCAGCACCTTAGAACCCTACCTTCTAGTCTCTGAGTTATTATCCTCCCGAGACCTTGTGCCCTTATTTTTGACTCCATATACCCTAAGGAATTGATTTGATCTCCAACATTGAAGCTTTAGTGTGCAAAACAACTCTTTAAAACCCTAAATATTGAAACCCTAACTAACTAACCCTAATCCTAACCTAGGCTAACGTCATAGTTGGTTATTTTTTACGTAGATACCTCTTGACTTTTATAAGCAATTGAGTGATGATCTAAAGCATTTATTGATCGTTGTGTTGATTGAATATATTGTTGGCTTAGTCATCTTGGTAGATATTGATGAATTGATAATATTTCATAGCTAATTGATACAATGTTGACTTCATTCTATATCTATTGCTTTACAATTGCTTATTGAATAATATCAGATAGTCAAAGAAGTACTAGCTCTTTGATTTATAGCCTGCAAATATATACATTGTGTTGCTATTGTCTTATTCCGGGTAGGTGTTTTCAACAGGGCATACACTTCTTTTATTGGCTGAGTAGCCGGACTATCTGACATTGGTGGTAACCTGTGAGGAGGGAACTCTAAAACCTGACCTTGTACCTTATGCCTCTTCAAACCCCAGGTTACCAGGGACGTCTGCCTTGGGATAACCTCCCTAAATAGAAAGAACCTACCCATTGTGGTGACATTAGGTGGGGAAGGTTCCTGTTTCACCAGTTTGACCCTTATCCTTTAGCTACTTGACCTAAACTACAAACTGTGCGATAACAGGTTGTATCACTAGTCTTCTGGCATGGGATGAAATGTGCCATCTTTGAAAACCTATCTACCACCACAAATATGGAATCGAATCCCCTTTGTGTTCTTGGCAATCCCAACATGAAATCCATGCTTATTGCATCCCAAGGCCTCTCTGGTATTGGCAGTGGTTGATACAATCCAGTGTTTTGTCTTTTCCCCTTTGCATGTTGGCAGATTCCACATATGTTGACAAACTTTATCACCTTTGTTCTCATACCTGGCCAATAGTATGAACTGCTCAACTGTGCAAACATTTTATCGTGGCCGAAATGCCCAGCCAGTCCTCTACTATGCTTCTCCTTCAAAAGGTTGCCCCTCATTGAGCATCTTGGTATGCACAGTTGGTTTCCTTTGAACAACAATCCTTCCTGAACGATATACTCTATCCACTGACTTCTATCTCTCAGTACAGGGCTTGTACATGCTTCGTAGGCCTCCTTGAAATCTGCATCATCACAATACATGTCTTTAAGATGTTCAAACCCTAAGGTCTCCACTTGGAATTCATGCAAAATTAAACATCTCCTTCTTAATGCATCAGCAACCTTGTTAGCATTCCCAACAATATGTTTTATGACAAAAGTAAAATTTTACATAAATTTAACCCATTTTGCATGCCTCTGGTTCAGTTTTTCTTGTCGGGTTATGAATTGTAAAGCTTGGTTATCGCTGTACAAGACAAACTCTTGTGGGACAAGGTAATGCCTCCATTTCTTCAATGCTTGAATTATGGCATAGAACTCCTTGTCATATGTGGAGTATTTCCTCTTAGTCTCATTCAGCTTCTCACTGAAATAGGCAACAGGTCGATTGTCCTTACTCATAACTGCTCCTATTGCAACTCCACTTGTGTCACATCTCACCTAAAATGTCTTCCCAAAATTCGGCAAGACTAGAATTGATCGTTCTGTTATCTTGTCCTTTAGTATATTGAAGCTCCTTTCGGCCTCCACTGTCCATTTAAAAGACTTATGTCGCTTCTTCACTATATCCATCATGGGTGCACAAATTCCACTGAAGTCCCTAATGAACTTTCTATAAAAACTTGCTAAACCATGAAAGCTTCTTACCTCGAACATGCTCCTTGGTGACGGCCATTCTCTGATTGCTTTCACCTTCTCTGGATCCATCTTTAGTTCATTCGAAGAGATCCCAAAACCCAAATAAATGAGTTTGGTCTTCATAAAAGAGGACTTCTTCAAATTGATTAGTAGCTTCTCCCACTATAGCCTTCTCATTACTAGCGTTAGGTGCCTCAAATTCTCCTCTTCAGTCTTGCTAAAAATCAGTATATCGTCCAGATATACAACCACGAACTTTCCAATGAAATCTTTTATAATTTCATTCATCATCCTCATAAAAGTGCTCGGGGCATTCGTTAAGCCAAATGGGATAACTAGCCACTCATACAGGCCTTCATTTGTCTTAAAGGTTGTTTTCCATTCATCACCTTCTCTCATCCTAATCTGGTGATATCCACTTTTCAAATCTATCTTAGAAAAGAAATTTTCTCCACTTAAGCAATCCATTAAATCATCCATTCTTGGTAAAGGAAATTTGTACCTGATGGTGATCTTGTTGATGGCTCTCGAGTCTATGCGCATTCTCCATCCTCCATCTTTCTTTGGGCTTAACACAGTTGGTACTGCGCATGGGCTCAAACTTTCTTTGACTAAGCCCTTATCCAACAATTCTTGGACTTGGCTCTTCACCTCCTCATTTTCTAGAGGTGTTAATCTGTACGCTGCCTTGTTTGGCAAGCTTTCTCATGGTATCAAGTCGATATGATGACTGATACTCTTGATGGGTGGCAATGAGTTTGGCATCTCATCCACCACTATATCAGCAAAATTATCCAGCAGCTCCTGAACTTCTTCAGGCAAATCATACACTGATGTACTCGTAAGGATGACTCTGGGATTCCTCACCACAGCGAACTGCATCTCCTATTCTTCCTTGACATCCTTTAGGAGTTCCTTCCCACTCATGAGAAGTATGCTTGTGTTGGCTTCCTCTTTCGCTCTCTTTTCCTCCATCGGCAGCAACATATGTGACCTACCATTCTTCTCCAATGTGTATGCATTCTTCCTTCCATCATGAATGACATTTTTGTCAGACTTCCATGGTCTCCCCAACAAAATGTGCCATACGTCCATGGGAATTACATCACATGTGATTTCATTTTTATATCCTCCTATTTTAATTTCAACCAGGCATTGTTTAGTAATCATTACCTGGTGTCCTTTTTGCAGCCATGAGACTTTGTATGGCCTTGGATGTGCAGTTGTCTTCAGCTCCAATTTCYCCACCATCTCTKTGGATACTAGRTTGTCAGTRCTYCCACTSTCAATGATCACCTTGCATRCTTTATCCTTAGTCTTKCAAGYTRTCYTGAARARAYTGTTTCTCTGCACTGGCTTTTCAATTTCTGCCTCTGGTTTTAAGAGAACTTTTCTCAACATCAGGGATGCTCCATCCTCTACTCCTTCTGCTTCAACATCTCTTCGTTGTGCTTCTAAGATATGAGCTTCTCCTCCTCCCTTATTCTTCTCGAGACATTCCCAAGACATGTTCCCTATCTTTCCACAGTTATAGCACCTTACTCCTCCCCTGCCTCTTCCTCTAGAAGAGTTTATTCCACCATTTTTTCCTCCTCATGAACTTCCTCCTCGTTCCAAGTGATTGTGTGGTTTCTCAGCCTCATCCTTTGACTCATGTTCTCTGTCACGGTTAAATCCCTTGCTTTTTCTTGGGACTGAGCTTTTTCCTTTTCCTCGCTGGTTTTGTTTTCTGACCAACTTCTCCTCTGCCTTCAGCGCAAACTGATAAGCATCTTCCACAGTCTTCATTGACATCATGCTCAGCTCATCCTGGAATTCATACCTCGGGCCATTTATATATCTGGTGACTTTTTCTTCATCTCTCTCCCTTTGTCCAGTTCTAATGTTCAGCCTGTAGAACTCCTTGGTGTACTCCTTGACTATCATTCCTTTCTGCCTCAGATTCTATAGCATCCTGAACAAATTGATCTGGTAGTTTTTGGGTATGAACTTAGCCTTCAGTTTGGCTACCATCCTATCCCAACTCTTTATCCTCTGTTTTCCTTAACTTCTCCTCTCAACCTGCAGTTCATCTCACCACAGTGTTGCATGCCATTTTAGCCTGGTGACTGCCTGCTTCACCTTCTTTTCCTCATCGACATATTCATATTCGAAATGCTTGTCCATGGACCTTATCTAGTCCAATAGTTCTTCAGCATTTAGATTTCCCTCATACATGGGGACCTCTATCTTAGCTCTTCCTCCCAATCTGGTAACTACTCTCAACAAATGTTCCTCTTCCGCATCCTCTCCCATAGCTTCTTCAACTTCTACCTCTTCACTTTCTGCATCACTGACATCCCCAACATCAAGTGATCTTCTCTGTGCTGCTTCCATTGCTTCCATTCATGCGCAAAACTCTCACATCTCCCTTTCTACAGCACGGTTGGCTAAAGGCGGCTCTCGTCTTCTCGGAGGCATTGTGTTGACAGTATGTCACACACAGAGTACAACTCCAAGTTTTTTTTGTCTCCCTCTTTTTCCTCCTTCACCTGAAATCTACAAATGAAAAATGGGCTCTGATACCACCTGATGTAGACCCCTTATCCCTCCTCAGGGCTCTTTCGATTCCAACTGGAACCCTTCGAAACGAACACACAGGTCCACTCCACGAATGCTCGGTTGGCTTTTTCCAAGCGCCAAGCGTGAGCTCCCACCGTGCAAGACCAAGGGCTGTGACCATGCCCTTATCCTTCCTACCTTTCACTATTTTGTGATCTTGCAACTTAGAGGTTTGCAGTGCAAGAACTCCGCCCTCCCAACTCGCGATACCCGAGTTCACCAAATGGCCCGACCTCGCTATTTCGCAATTCAGGGTTCTAGGAGTCAAGCCCTCTGTCCTTCCAACTTGCAAGACCCAAGATCACGATGTGGATCAACGGTCCAGATCTACCTGTAGTCGACGGTCCAGATCAAATCGTGATTTCGTGATTGAGAGGTTTGAAAACCAAGATCTCCATCCTTCCAGCTCGCGAGACTTGAGATTGCAATGTGGACCAACGGTCCAGATCTGCTTGTGCTCGATGATTCAGATCAAATCACCATCTCGTGACTTAGAGGTTTGAAAAATAAGGGACTCTTCTTTCTGGTTCGTGATATCTGAGTTCGCGAAACGGACAACCCTCATTATCTCGTGATCTCGCAACTCGATATTTTGAAGCACCATGAACACTACCTCCCAGCTCGCGATGTCCGAGTTCGCAAAATGGACAGTCCTCGCTATCTCACAATCTCACAACTCGGGATCTTGAAAGACAAGGGCTCTATCCCTCTGGGTGGCGATACCCAAGTTCACAAACTAAACCAACGGTCCAAATCTATTCGAGATCGATGGTCGTTGTTCCTCCTAAGCTTTTGGACGTCAAGTAGCCCTTGCCACTAACCTCCTTGCAACTCCACTTTATCCAACGATTTGCGGGGTTTCGGTGTTCCTCCTCGAGGAATCTCCACCATCCATTCAGATCTTTGAACTCCCCTCACCTATATCTATGCAGCGTTAAATTCTGTGCTCCTCCTTCCAATCGGACAATCCACGGGAATCCCCACAGCGATCCAACGCTCAAGGGCGTTCTCCCTCCTGAGATTTTACTCGACTCCGACTTAGAAGATTTTCTAAGTCTGTGAAGACTCAATCATCGGTCCTTCCAGGGAATGAGTTCCTGGTCTCGACAACACCTTCCGAAGTGTTATCCCTGCTGAGCTTTATTTGATTTAGACTTCTATCTCCTACGCACTCCTTGCGTCTGAGGGATTTCGATAACTCGGGCTCATGGCATTTTCTCTCTAGCTCAATGCACACCTTGCAGAGCTCCCAGTGAAGACAAAAACAATCCCACAGTGTTCCTTCCTAGCTCGATGCACACCTTGCAGAGCTCCAAATGAAGAGAAAAAATTAAAACTATCAAAATCTCATAGTCCATTCCTTTGTTTATAAAAAAAGAAATACACATAGTCCAAGCACAACACATTTGGATCAATTTTCCATTCTGTTCTATTCATAAGTTCCCACTGGCTACATAATACATACAAACTACAATATCTCCAAAAGCTGAGATTTTCTGCTCACTTGCAGTTCTCTTACAAATGACTTCTCTGTATTACAGCTCTCTCCTTTTTCTTTTTTTTTCACTCGGTGTGTAAAATTCTACATAACTCAAAAATGGTTCTAGGGTTTCCCCTGGATACTTGCCTACTCTAAAATTCATCCTACACTATCTAACTCCAGTCGCATTCCAGAGCCGAAGTGGAAACTCCTGCTTTGTTTTCAATTTCAAAAACTTGCTTCATAGGGTAAAATTTGGCATCGGTTCAAGCGTTCCCCAAAAAGTGAATTCTGGCGCTAAGTGGAAGCAGATCATGAAATCTGTTGTAGCCGCCCATGTCGAAGTTCTGGAAGAACTCGCACGTGTTGAATGTTCCCACCTCTATGCACTTGACACGATGCTCCTGCATCACTTTGGTATACCTGTAATGAAATCCATGGAAATTGTTTCCCATTTTCACTCTCGAATAGGAAAACGATGTAATAACCCAACAAGATGTATGTGCTCCACTTTCACCTGTTGACCCTCCAGGAATTTAGCGATGTATGGATCAATGTACTTCTTCAGTATCATCCAATAATACAACTTCTTTATTGTTGTTACCATTTTTTAGTAATTATGGTGACCTACATAAGGTCTTCTATGGAACTCACCCATAAGAAAATGCCTCAAATCTGTTGAATTAGGAACATACATCCTCTTGTTATACAAGTTGTTGTACAACATCATATTATCTGCCTCAAGATCATATCCTTCATATTTATTTTCCTCGATTTCTTGTTGTAACCCTTTTATGAATTGATTGAAGAACTCATCTTCCCACAAGAGGGTTTTAATCCTCTACTTGATATCAGACTCCCCTACACTTTTTGTTGCTAATTTTATAGTCTGCACACTTCAACTGAGTGCATCTTTCAATTTATTTTCCTTTCCCTTAATGTGTTTTATTTCAAAATCAATTTCACTAACCAACGCCATCCATTTGGACCATTTTTCATTCAAACTCGGTTGGTCGAATAGGTACTTCAAACCCCAGTGGTCTGTCACTAGGATAAATATTCTCCCGAGCATGTAATGTCTCCACATATTCAATTGATTAGGTATGTTCCATACCTAAAGGTTAACCTACTCTTAGTTGTGTTATTTGAAGATGATGGTTGTATCGTCACATTTAAGGATGGTCAAGTACTTGTGCATTCAATGGAGGTTTCCCTAAACACAACTATAGTACTTGGTGTTCGCAAAGAGAGGATTTATAACTTACTGGAAAGACCTATAGTAGGGACAAAGGGTTTCTTAGAATTGGATTCTGCATTAGATTCAATGTCATATTCCACATCAGTGCCAGAGGCATTGTGAGAGGTCTAATGTTGCGAGACTCCTCCCAGTACAATGGGAATGATAAGTCCATAAGTAATCCATTTGAAAACATCATTGTATAAATGTACATTATATTTGTACAGTATGTGTATGTAAATATAATATGCATATATGTAAATCTCTTGATGTCTATTAGAAGGCTTGTAAGCCACTCATTGTAAATTATAAGAGTGAGAGGGACTCTGTAAAATTTATATATGGTCACCTTGTATGAGTAAGAGGAATTTTGTAAGAGAATTTATATATTACCACCTTATATTGTTGCAGAGTGAGAGAAACCTTGACGGGATTTCTAAGCCTTTTTCAACAACAGTGAAGACAATTGTATTGTCTCATCATCATCTAAAGACTACATATGGATTGAATTGTTTGGTCAACATTCTTGATTATGAAGAAATATAAGTGAATGAATAGAAGGATGTAAGCAATTGGAACATGTAGATCAAGAGCTCAACAACAGTAATTATCAACAAGACTGCATATGGATCGAATTGTCTGGTCAACATTCTTGATTTTGAAGAACTGTAAGTGAAGGAACAAAAGAATGTAGATAGTTGGAACATGTAGATCAAGAGTAGGAAGAGCATCGAAGTAATGCAAAACTTCCTAGATATGATAAGAGGTATATACTTAAATATATATACCCATTCTATGTCATGTTCAATATGGATGTATAACTTGAATAGAAACAATCAAGGCAGGTACAAATGATAATAGTACAAGCAAAATTGTTCTTCAAGGAAGGAGTGACAATGGACAAAGTATTAATTCAGGGACTTCTACAAATAAATCGACAATACAAGAACAAAGAGTCCAAATGGGCAAGGCATAGATCAAAATTTGACTTGGTTTCATATTGGTTGAGATAGACTATCTTCAGTAGAAGGGGATGGGATTGGATGTTGAAATACAGGATACAAGTATTGCAGAGATTCAGTGAATGGGACTTTTGTTTTCAGGGAATCTATATGCCAGAACCAAAGCTATATGTATCATATTAGCTATAGAGCCAGAGGCCAAAGTTAGAGAGATATTCCAAAATAATCTAGAACCAAAGCTATATATATCATATTAGCTACAGAGCCAGAGGATAGAGTCAGAGTTATATTCCATAGAAGCAGACAAAAGTGCACTAATCCAATACCTAAGATCAAAGACCTAAATTGAAGACTTATTCCAAAAGAATCATCAAGATGGAAGAGTGAATAAGCTTCATCACTAAGTTAATGATCAGAGTGTTTCAATAAGATGGAAGAGTGAGTTAGATTTATCATCACTAAGTTTTTGAATATCAATACTTTTGGAGGTACAAAAGTTCTTCAGTAGGAAGGTGTGATCCAGGACGATCTGGAATGCTCACATAGGTCCAGGAGGATTTGAAACCCTCAAAGAGGTCCCAGGGGATCCATAAATACTCAAAATTAAACTATATCAAATGAACAATAAAATGAAATCATTGCATAGATTTCATTTCCATCTTTCTAACGAAGCAAACAGTGTGTCAAACGAAGCTCGTATGCAAAAGTTATGAGCAGTCAAAGTTTGGTCAAAACAAGCAAAATAGGGGTGTCATGTGGAACCACCAGAGGATGACATGTGGCACACGTCCGTACAATAGTATGATGTCAACATATGAGTTGGAAAGTGATGTGGCATACCCAGTCAATAGTTGAGTTGGCTTCAAGTGGTCCAATGGTGTATTAACACATGGCACAAGGTTATCCAATTAGATGATGCCACGTGTCAGCCCCTCATTGGCCAGTCATGGTTATGTTGTGTAAAATTATTATTGAGTCCAGGGGAATCGACCACATGACCTCCATAACTCTCCAAGTCTTAACATACCCTCCACAACCATTACACCCACACATTGGTTATTAACACTATATGGAAAATTATATATATATATATATATATATAAGGTTTCTTATGGGAGAAGAAAGGGGACGAGGGAAAATAATGCATGGAAGGTAATAGAACTCAAGACCTCCGTTATCATAGCGGATGGTCTTAACCAACTCATCCAACACCCCAAACTTAGCGGAGATTCCGCTTAAAATAGTAAATAAGTTGCAGCCAAATGTAGTGATGGTTTTAGAGGCCACCCTATATATTGGGCACGAATCACAATGCAATGGCACAAATCCCTATGTGCATGCATTCCTAGACTACACAGATTTTGAGCAAAGGACAAGGCATGGATTCGAGACTATATGGAAGTACATCATAATCTTGAATTGCACTGTAAAGCATGCCTAATAGTACCTTAGCGGATTTTCAAGTGTCTTATATCAAAATTCCACGATTTTTCACAAGGATCGCGAATATGAGGCCAGTTTTGTAATTTAAGGTGATATGTAATAGTTTTATGTCAGAGTGTCATTAATGACCTTATAGCACATTGTTTTTCATGCCATGAGGTACTTTGACGAAATATGGCCAATATTATACTCATTTTTCTCAATTTTTCACAAGGATTTCAAATATGAACTATGTTTGTGCATTTGAGTTTTGGATTTTCATAGCACCCTCAATATTGGATTATTTGGTCCATTTACATGTGTTTTGGTATCTTGAGATAAAGACAAGCAGCTTTTATTTGGTTGAAATAACTTAAAGATGAAACTAAGCATGTCATCATTATTATTGTTTGAGTTCTTTTATTTTCTACCAAGTTATCTCAATTACACTTCAAATTAGTCATCATAAAGGGGTTTTGGATAAAGGACACATCATCATCATTTCTGCAAATCACCTCAATAGATCTTAGAATTTATATGGAAATCAAGTTAGATGTTGCATGTTTATTTTGAAGGAATAAGTGGTGTCTAAATATTTTCAAATCACACTATCTCATGGGTAAAATATTTGAGTTGAGAACAAACCATAGTGGTCTGAAATATTTGTTTGGAGAGTCAAGTTTAAATGCCAGACAAAGTAGTTGGTTAGAATTCCTCGATGAGTATGACTTTGATATCAAGCATATCAAAGCAAAAGAGAACAATGTTGGAATATTGAGAGGGGGGGTGAATAATTATGATCACAATTAGTACTTTTAATCACAATATAAAACCTCCAATAATTTTCAATAGTTTATCATTAGCATTCAATATATCATCAACACCATAATTCACTGCATAAACATCACATAAACACAGTACACCAAAACTTTACTTGGAAACCCAATGCGGGAGAAAACCATGGAATGTTTTTCTTATTTATCAAAGAGTAGATTCATTGGAAGCACCAACTTCCTATTTCTCCAGCTACAACTGGAAGGAGGCTCCAACCCCCTAATTATAGGCTTCAACTTGAAGGAATCTCTAACTCCCTAATTTACCAGTTCCAACTAGAAGGAGGATACAACCCCCTTTCCTTGCCCCATCCAATCGCCCTGAAATATAAATGTCGACCAATATGTCGGTGCCTATGTCATTGTAACTGATAACCTGTTGTTTTTATTTTTTTTGATACTTTTGTTTCTTCTACTAATTTTGATATCTCATCAAGACTACAACCACACATGCCTCATACCAAGATCCATAAGAGAATTCTCTAAATCAAATGCTTATGAATCACGATGACATATATGTTCCTAATTTCTTCAGAATACACACCCTAACATAGACAGGAATACATACCTTCAATCTATAGCTGACTTGGGTTTTAGATCTCTAATCTTCAACAATTTTTCTTTACAGGTCTGTGACCCATACACTGCATGCTCACAGATGTCCAAGCTTTTCCCTACTGAAGCTCGTGGATGTACATGATTTTCCTCTTGAAACTCATGGATTTACGCAAAGGCCCTAGATCCGTAACTCTTTCTTCATACGCTCAGCTCCTGCAAACTTATTCCTTCACTGGACTTCGCTGACCTTGACTTATTAACTTCAGATCTGCTAATTAGTATTCACAACAGTTATATCCCAATTAACTCTTCTCTATTTTTTAATGAGGATCTCATGATGACATGCAAATCACATAGGATCTCATGATGACATGCAACTCACATGTGACTTGCAATTCACATGCAACATGGTAACTTTTTTTTAAAGTTACTTTAACATGCAACTGACATGCAACTTGTTAACTTCTATTTACAACTACTTTACCTTGACATGCAACTTGTTAACTTCCTATTCAAGGGTTGACATCAATGACGACCAATATCTCAACAATTCAATGACAACCAATCTTTCAACAACCTCCCCCTTTGGCATTGATGTAAACACTCAAACACAACACTTAGATATGGTTGATGGAAATACTCATTCTCATATTGGCTTCCCCCCATCTTCATGCATCTTCTCTTCATTTACATGCCTATGTTAACCTCTCCACCTTTGAAATCAATGGCAAAGGGTGACTTCTCCTTGGGGTTGCTCCCCCTATCTGTAAGCCTATGATCTCTATTGATGTTTCTCTTCATGGTGCTTCCTCATGTAAATATCTGATAAAAAGTATTCAAAAAGAATTCAATTCTTTCATGATTACTGCTACTCTCCCCATGTCGTACTGTGCCAAATTCCATGTAAATCATTGTGGGGCTAAAACTACTCCTAGTTTATGTCGAAAATACTCAAAAGTCTCCCTCGGAAGAAGTTTGGTGAAGATATATGCAATCTTTCATTTTTTCCCAATATACTCTACCTTGATGTTGTTCTCTTTAACTTGTTCCCATAGAAAGTGAAACTTTATCGGAATGTGTTTCGTCTTGAAATACATCACTGAATTCTTAGAGATACTTATAGCATTGGTATTATCACAGAATATCATAATAGGCTCGTCATATTCCACCGGTATGCTTTGCAAAGTTTGCTTCATTCAAATTACCTGTGTACAACATGTTTTTGTTGCAATATACTTTGCTTTTGTTGTGGAAAACGATACTGAAGACTATTTATTGCTCAACCAGGATACCAGACAGTCACCCAAGTAGAAGGTTGTTCCACTTGTATTTATTCTATCATCAACACTTCCTTATCAATTTGCATCTATGTATGCAAGTAGAGATAGATCATTCCCTTTTGGATACCATAATCCGTAGTCTTCTATTGCTTTGAGATATCTCAATATCCTCTTTACTTCCATAACATGTGTTTCCTTCGGTGCTACTTGAAATATTGCAACCTTTCCAACTTCTTGCATCACATCTGGTCTCAATGTTGTCACATAGAGTAAATTGCCAATCATATATTTTTGGATTCTCTAATCTGCATCCTTGGATTTATCATCTTTTCTCAATTTGCAACTAGTCTGCATGGGAGTACTTACGGCCTTGCAATCTATCATTCCAAACTTGTGTAGATTTTTATTTATATACTTGGTCTGGGAGATGAAAATACCTTTATCTTGCTGACATATGCGAAGTCCCAAAATTAAAAACAACTCACCAAGTAATGAAATTTCAAATTCATTATGCATGTCTTTAGAAAATTTCTAACTCATCTTGTTGTCATCACTTCCAAAAATATTGTCATCAACATAAACTTCAATTATCAACATATTATCTTGATGTACATTTATTTAGAGATTATTTTCTGCATTGCCTTTCCTGAACCCTTGATGTTGTAGATACCTATCCAATCGTGGATACCATGCTCGGGGGGATTGTTTGAGTCCATACAATTCCTTCTTCAATCTACAAGCATAATCTTCATTTTTTGACAGTATAAACCCTTTTGGTTGTTCGATGTAGACTTCTTCTTCTAGTTCTCCATTTAGGAAGTATGATTTTACATCCATCTAATATACTTTGATTTTCTTAGAACATGCATAAGCCAAAATCAGTATGACTACTTCCATTCTGGCAATTGGGAAAAAAAATTCTTCAAAATCTATTCCTTCAACCTGGGCATATCCCTTGCATACTAACCTTACTTTATTCCTAATTACTTTTCCATCCTCGTTCAACTTGTTTCTAAATACCCATTTTGTGCCAATCATGTTCTTATTCTTAGGCCTTGGAACAAGTTCCCATGTTTCATTCTTCTCTATCTGATCCATTTCTTCTTCCATATATTTGATCCAGTGTTCATCAGTGTTGGATTCTTCAAAACTGTTGGTTTCAACTGTGGAAAATAGTGCTAGATGTCTTTGTTCTAGTGAACATAATTTTCTTCGAGATTCAACTCCTACATCTTTATTCCCAATGATCTGTTCTGGTGGATGATTTTTCTACACTTGTCGGCTAGGATTTTTTGGAGATATCTAAATATTTTGTTGGTCATCTTCCTCTTTCTCTTCTTCTGGATGTTCTTCTTCTTCTTTCGCTTCCACTTCTGCTACTTCTTATTTCAAATCCTCTTCTCCTCTGTGCTCTGTTGAGTCTTTTCTTTCTTCTTTGGGATTTCGTACACATGTCTCACAAGTCTGTACATTGATTCTTTCCAATTTTTTGTTGAGTCTTAGATTGAAACATTTGTATGCCTTGATCTTTCTTGTGTACCCAAAAAATATTCCCTCATCAACTTGGGAATCAAATTTTCCAACCCTGTCATCTTCTCTTTTGATATAGCACTTGCTTCCAAATACTCTAAAATGATTCACATTTTCCGATCTTCCTTTCCATAGCTCGTAGGGATTATTATTACTATTACTTCTGAGCATTCCTCTATTCTGGATATTAATTGGTATGTACATCCTATTCCCAAAAGACATCACCCAAATTGGAATATTTCAACATGTTTCTGTCGATTTTTTGTACTGTCATGTTCTTTCTTTCAGTGACTCTATTTTGCTGAGGTGTCCTAGATGCTGAAAATTTTCCTTTTATTCCATGTTTGCCAAAAAAATCCATGAATTCTTTCAATGTAAAATCTCCACCATAGTCTCATCTCAAATAGTTTATTTTCAAGTTTGTCCTTGTTTCAACCATCTCTTTGTATATATTGAAGCATTATAAAGCCTTTGACTTTTTCTTGAGAAATCAAACCGTAGTCATTCTTATGTAGTCATTAATCAGTAGCATGAAGTATTGTTCACCATTTAATACCTTTATTCTCATTAGTCCACATAGATCAGTATGTACAATATCCAATGGTTTTGTTGTTGAGTACTCCTTTGAATTGAACTTGGTCTTGGTTTGTTTTCCTTGTAGACAATGCTTACATAGAGTATTCGTTGGCTTTGAAATTTCAGGCATTTGTTTTACTGCTTCCTTTCTGTTGATTTTGAAAAGATTGTCAAAGTTCATGTGACACATTCTTATGTTCTAGAGCCAACTATCATTTTCCTTTCCTAAGAAAAAACTTTATTTTCCAATTTCATTCAAAACATATGTGTTGTTCAAAGTCCTTATCATTGTCGCCACTAACTTTCCTGATCCTTCTTTCCTAATTTCACATTTCTCTGAGTCGAACTAAAGTGTGTGTCTTTGATCACACATTTGACTTACACTCAGCAGATTGTGTTTCATATCTTCGACCAGTAGAATATTTTCTTCCATGGAATTTTTCGCTTCCAAGCTTAAATATGCCTCTACCTATAATTTTAGATGAATGATTATTTCCAAATGAAACTAATCCATATCTTTCTTTCTTCAAAGTTAGAAACTTGTTCTTGTCACCTGTCATATGCTTTGAACAACCACTGTCAGCATACCAATCACTTCTTTTTTGGGGGGCTTGTAGACCAAGCGAGCATTGATTCTGCTTGCTTTTCCATATCTCTTATGGTTCTAATATATGACTCTTAATGTTTTTCTTTGGTTCCCTGGGTCGAATATTCAATCTACAATTCTTCACTATGTGTCCAAAATTGTTTCATTTGTAGCATTCTACTTCATTTCTCAATGATCCAAAACTATTCTAGTTTCTATTGTATACTTCATAAGATCTTTTGGGATAACTATTATTTAAGTACCCTGCATAGTTTCTTATGTTCTTGGCATAGGCTCTGTAGTTTACAGCTTTATGTCCAAAATTAGCACAATTAAAACAATCACCATAAAAGAACCTTTGATATCTGGTAGTATATGATATTCTTTGTGATGCACTCCTAAATTTTTCTTCTTGAGACTTCTTTATTTCTGGAATGTTCTTCTTTGGGGGCTTGCATTCTTCCTTCTTGACAGAATCTCTGACAATATTTGCATATATTCTTTGTCCGGCTTCATGTTTTGTTGTCTTGGATATTGATCCTTTCTCATTTTGTACTTGATTTTACCCTAGTCTGGATCTGTCATTTGATGGTCTTTGACTGTTGATGATTTGATCCAATATTTTGGTGCTCTTTTGTTGCATATATTTCTTCTGAAGATCTTTTCTTAAAGAGACTATCTATGCTTCCAAGCCTCCAATCATTTTCTCTTTTTCTTCTAACTGAATTCTAAGTACTTCCTTAATTATTATGTCTTCTTTTATTTGAATTTTAGACTCATGATCATCTGATCCATTATTCAAAGTTGGAATTTTGAGATCCCTCTTTCATTTTTAAGTCTGAATTGAGTGACTTGTTTTTCTTTCTTTGTTTCCTAAGTTATTCTAATGCAATGATTAGCTCTACTCTGGGATTTAATTCACCTTCTTCTTCGGAATAATATTGTACTTCCATGAAGAGTACTCTTTCTAAATCATTGTCACTATCATTATCATCCTCGTCTGATGAGGAACTGTCCTCCTTTGAGTAGAAACTTTTCTTGAATAATTTCCTTTTGTTTCTTCTCTTTCCCTTTAGATATTTATTTTCCCTCTTAGAATATTCTTCTTCATCACTATCTTTATTCTTATGAATACATTTAGAAGAAAAATGACCAATACATCCAAAATTAAAACATTTCAATGGAAGCATACCTTTACACTTGTTGGTTCCTTTCTTTAATTTCCTTATGGAGTTAGCCATATCTTCATCTTCATTTGAATCATCACTACAGATGCAACCTAATTTTGATGTTTGCTTGTTCTTCTTCTTTGTCTTCTTGGATGCCTTGAAATTTTCTTCCTTCATGATTAGGTTCTCCAGTTCTGTTCTCATTTCATATACTATAAATATTCCATATAGCTCATCCATTCTTAATGTACCGATATCTGCTCTTTCTTCTAGGGATGATATTTTAGGATCAAATCTCATAGGAAGAGACCTTAATACCTTTCGAACAACCATTGATTCATCAAACTATACTCTCAATCCCTTAATAGTGTTAACTATTTCACCAACTCGCAGAAGGTAGGTTGCAATTTCTTCATCTTCCTTCATCTTCAATTGTTAAAACTTAGCTCTAAATATTTGAAGTTTATCTCCCTTGACTTTGGCATCTCCTTCATAAACAATTTGGAGTTTATCCCAAATATCCTTTGAACTGTCACAATGCATAACCTTGACTACTACCGAATCAACTAGACAACTCAGAATGGTACCTTTAGACTTTGAGTTGTTTATACTGAGTTTATTTCCATCTATGTTGGTTGGGGAAGTGGTTGGTGCTTTATTCCAGAAGGTATAATTCTGACCATCAAACACTGGTGCTCTAATATTAGCGTATTCCATGATATCCTTCTAGTTTCTAGACTGCTTCTTGAAGGACCTGCTCTGATACCTATTGTTGGAATACTGAGAAGGGGGTTGAATCAGTATGAGAACAATTATCACTTTTAATCACAATATAAAACCTTCAATAATTTTCAATATTTTATCATTAGCATTTAATATATCATCAACACCATAATTCAATGCATAAACATCACATAAACACAGTACACCAGAATTTTACATGGAAACCCAATGCAGGAGAAAACCACAGAATGTTTTTCTTATTTATCAAAGAGTACATTCATTGGAAGCATCAACCTCCTATTTCTCCAGCTACAACTAGAAGGAGGATCCAACCCTCTAATTGCAAACTTCAACCTGAAGGAAGCACCAACTCCCTAATTTATTGGATCCAACCAGAAGGATGCTACAAGACCCTTTCTTTACCCCATCCAACTTCCCTAAAATATAAATGCAGACCAATCCGTCACTACTTTTGTCATTGTAACTGATAACTTGTTTTTGTTTTTGTTTTTGTTTCTGATACTTTTGTTGTTTCTACTAATTTCGATATCTCATCAAGACTACAACCACACATACCTCATACCAAGATCCACAAGTGAGTTCTCCAAATCAAATTCTTATGAATCACTAAGACATATTTGTTCCTGATTTCTTCATAATACACACCCTAACATACATAGGAAGACATACCTTCAATTTGTAGCTGACCTGGGTTTTAGATCTCTGATCTTCAAAAATGTTTCTTCATAGGTATGCGACTCATACACTGCTTTCTCCTGGATGTCCTCACTTTTTCCTATTGAATCTCACGGATGTATGTGCTTTTCCTCCTGAAACTCATGGATTTACACAAAGGACCTGGATATGTAACTCTTTATCCGTACGCTCGAATCCTGCAAACTTCTTCCTTCACTAGACATCTCTGACCTCGACTTATTAGCTTCATATTTGCTAATTAGTATTCACAATAGTGATATTCCAATTAACTCCTCTATTTGTTGTAATGAGGATCCCATGATGGCATGCAACTCACATAGGATATCATGATGACATGCAACTCACATGCAACTTGTTAACTTTTGTTTACAGTTACTTCAACATGCAACTAGCATGCAGCTTTTTAACTTTTGTTTACAACTACTTTATCTTGACATGCAACTTGTTAACTTCCTATTCAAGGGTTGACATCAATGACAACCAATATTTCAACAATCCAATGACAACCAATCTTTCAAAAAAAAATGTGGTTGATGCACTTAGTAGGAGGGTTCATGAGATGCATGATACAACCATTAGCATGTACAAATCATATTTGAGTGACAAAATTTTATAGGTTTCCAAATCAGATCAACACCATGTGGACATAAACACAAATTTACAGCAAGGTAAATTGCAATAGAAATTTTAAGGTTATGAGCTAAAAGAGGATGGAATCCTCATGTATAGGCACAGATTTTATGTGCTAAATGTTCAGAAGTAGAAAAATATGTTATTATCAGATATGCATAAAGTTCCTTATGTTAAACACCCAGGCTACTAGAAAATAATTGCAGCAGTCAAAAATAAATACTATTAGCCAGGCATGAAAAAGGAGGTTGTTGATTTTATTGTTAAATTCCTTCAATGTCAAAAGGTCAAGGATGAGCATAGAAACCTAGTTGGTTTGCTACAACCTTTTCCCATTCCTGAGTGGAAATGGGAAGTTATAACCATGTGTTTCATTACTAAGTTTCCTAGGACCGCTAGGCAACATGATTCTATTATGGTAGTGGTGGACAAGCTTACTAAAGCTGCCCATTTTATTCCATTCAAGTCAACTCACAAGGAAGCCAACATTGTTGATATATACATGAGAGATATTTCTAGGATTCATGGTGTACCTAAGACAATTATGTGTGACAAAGATCCCAAGTTCACATCAAATTTTTGAAAGTGGGTATTCAAAGGATTTGGGACAAATATAAACTTTAGCACAACATATCACCATGAGTCTGATAAACAAATAGAGAGGGTAAATCAGATGATTTAAGATATTCTTAGGATGCATGTGATGGATAAACCATCAAAATGGGAATACTACCTACACTTGGTATAGTTTTCTTACAACAATGGGTATCATGGATATTAAAAGTTGAGCCCATTTGAGGTGTTATCCCCATTTTGTGGGATAAATAAGGAGATCATCTCTCGAGGACCTCAGGTTGAAGATATGGAGTGTCGAGAGAACACATGACAAGCAATGTCCACTTGCACATGCAGAAACCCACTCTATCACCACATTCTTATCCATTGTCAGCGTATCCACCACACCAACTAGCTTCTGGAAGGAAGATGGGTCTTGATCCATGCGGTACAAGTCAAGTATTGTGGCAGGTAATCACCCTAATATTTAAGGCATTTAAGCTTGTTGTATTTAAGCTACTTTTGATTATATAACACATGCTTGGACATTACGCTTTCGACCATGTTTCACCTTGGTGAGTGTCATGGATTTCCTAGTAAGTGGCTAACCTTTGGGGAAGGTTTGTGACTAGGGGTCCCATAAGGGGTTATCGTATCATTCCTAACCATACTTACCACCTTCCACTAATTGCACTCCCATCATATTTTATTCTTCTAGGCCCTTTGACTTTAGTGACCTAAGAAGGTCATGTACCTCATTTCATGGGAAGAAGGGGATGAAGGCATAGAGGGATTGTTTTTGGCTAAAAAGATAAAAGCCTAAATATATATCTTCCATATGCTTCACCCGGAGATCCCCAAGAAAGAAATGAAACGCTTCTCTATAAAAAAATGGGGACCTACAAAAATAAATGATATTGAATGCTTAAGAGGTTAGTTGGAGGATGGGAGGTCTTATCACTGAAATATCATCCACAATATTGCACACAAATGGTTACAGAAACACAAAAATGCCAACAACAATTAGTTCACCTACAACACTAAAATGCAGTCAAAGGTAAAAACTATACAATTGGGTCAAAAATTGACATGCACAAATTCACCAAAGGAAGCGCGCGCACAGTGCACAGTGTACGCGGGCCAACAAATCCCTCAATGCGCCAAGTGTGCAATTGTGTACGAGAAAATCCACGTACTTCTATGAATGATGCATTTATGGATCTTGTTAACCCCATGACCACTTATGGAACAACTCCCAACATGATTTGACCTTCATATCTAAGTGAAATTCGAATGGGGGGCTGGTCAAGGACTAGAGGGTGCCCTAAAAGGCCCCTTGTTCACACCAAGAACCAATTACAATTTTCCTTGAAGAAATGCTATAAATAAGAGCCATGGATTCACTAAGAAACCAAGATCTTCATTGTAGTGTTATGTTGCAATAATTCTCCCTTGATAATCCTCTTTTCTCTTTGGAGCCTTCAAGCATCATTGTAATAGGCCATTCCACTCACCTCTTGAGGGAATAGGCATTGATTTTCTTCACCATTTTCCATTTATTCCACTGTATGAAGAGCTCTCCATTAGGGAACTCAAGAGCCCTCCCAAGGAGGAAGAGGGGACTCATAAGTCCTCATTTTTCTCTACGGTGTTTTGCCTATTAATCTATTGATCCATTGGTAGCATTATGTTGGTCATTGGTTGATTTTCATGGTTCTAAGTTTCTCGTGCTTTCTAAATTGTATTTATTAGTTGTTTTAGTTTATTTCTTTGTTTATTACATGTGTTTGGCTTGTTTAACCCACTCACAAACTATTGTCTTGTCTAGCAGGCTCATCTATACATGGAAGTGTTGTTGTTTTGCTCACCCAAGTGACGAAACCAACACAATAGATTGGTGACCATACATGGGATCAGTATCAAATTCCTCCCTATATGAGGTTAGAGAGAAATTCATTCTAATCATATTGACTTGTAGGTACCAAAACCGACCTAGCCCAACCTACTAAAGTCCAAATTTGGATCTAAGGAAGGAGAATTTTGTAATTTCTCCCCGACGCGTGACAGAAAGTGCACAGATTTTCCTTCCCATAGACATGCATTGTGTGTGAACTAGACCTCTTTACACTGTGCATTTTTCACACTGTGTGCCCTCTGCGTGCCTGTCAGAATTGAAACCCGTGCATATGTTCAGTTTCTCAAAATTGTAAGGGTCTTTTGAAGGTTTTGAGGACCCCTAGCCTTCAGATTTTCATTTTTATGCATTTTGTAAGGCACATGCACTCCACTTAGACTCCTTTCCCATATGAAAGGTTAGCTAACATAGGAACTTAGGGGGGGTAAAAAGAACCAATATTCTCCTATTTTTCTTTGTTTCCATATGGATGGCTTGTTTAGCTTGTAAAATTTTAAGTTGAGATTATTGCTTTCATACATAAATCACTTAAATTGGGACTAGAAACCAATTTTGACTGTTGAGTATGCTCTTCCCTCACACCTTAGTGTGATCTTGGGAATAATAAATGAGGTTAAGAGGAAGTTTCATCTCCCTTAACAAAATATTTAGGAGAGGACAAAGCCCCATTAGGGTTCCTCTTAGTTTTTGAAATCATCTTAAAGTTTTGTAAGGGCCCATACATGCCCACATGTTGCAAACTTAGGATAGTTTCTCAATTGCTTTTTTAGTTTACATCACTAGGGAAGTTTAAATATCAAATTAACAGGCCCATACATGCCCAGATGTTTGAAATATAGGATAGTTTCAAAGCTTTATTAGTGTAAACAACATTTAGGCAGTTTAAAGGATTTGTAAAGGACCAATGTGTTTGCATGCTAGTTCTTTAGGGCTTTAAATATTCTGCAAGGTTGTACCAATGACATGTAGTAAGCTAGGTAAAACATATTTGTAAGAACCACAGGAAGTCCACATGTTGCAATCTCACACCTAACTTATTAAAAACTTGGCACACTTTTTCACTTGCTCACACACAAAGTCACTCCTCACTCACATGATTTCCATTTTGAATTGTGGAGGTTGAAGTAGGTTTTCTCCAAATGAATTCTAAAACTCCCCACTACTTCTTTTGGAAATTATCCACACCCATTTAATTCAAACGATATTGGTTCACACCCCCAATATCTCAGCCCACCACCTCTAAAAAAATTTCTAAAAACTCACTAATTTTTCCTCCACGAGAGGTGCCAAAAGAAGTTTTTTAGTCTAGGTAGGATCTTGGGGGTAGGCATCCAAATAACCCCCATGTTATTTGGTTCTCACATTTTCAAACATTAGAATTTGAGAAATAGGGAACTTTAAAATCCTCTAAGTCAAGTGTTCCTTCACTATAACTGATTATTTCAACCTTCACTAGTTCCTCTCCTGGTGGCTTCAGACCCCACTATTGAGTGCTATTGGAAGGCCAAGTGCTATTTGAGAGGAAGGACGATACATATTTTAGGACACGAAATTTTTTTTTTTATCTTTTCCCCCACGTGGATAAAATCCACCTATCCACATGCTTGATTATTTTACAGTTGATTTATGTATGATGCTCATTTGATTACATGAAATTGTGAGTTACATTATCTTGTGAAAGGTCCAAAAATTATACAAAAGATCTTGTTCATTTATTTTTCTCTTATCACCATCTGTACACATTCACTTTGCTAGTCAGAAACCATAGGGGAACCACAGAATCCTCGTCGTTCCAGACACTTGCAGAACCTCCCTCCTATTCTAGGAGGAGTTCCTAGTCTTGCCAACTCACCGTCTCAACCATATCACACCCCCGTGAGTGATACTATTTTGGGATCAACTTTACTTAGTTCCATGTTTCTTGGGTCTAATTCCCAAGGCCATCCATCCACTAGTTATCCTTCACAAGGAGGCAGGGGGTAAACTTCTTCTCGGGGGAGAAGTACAACCCCACCAAATCTCTCACAAGGGTCAGGTCCACTACCTGCTCACACAATGGTTGGAACTAATCCTCCACCAAATATCCATATGCCATACTTGGCATCTCTCAACATTCCTGATTTGACCAAACTCACAAATGATCCCATTTTACATGACCCCACATGGCCCAATATGCCTACCAAACTACCTTCAGATATTCCAAAATTTGAATGAAAACCAAGGGAAGATCTCACCAAATATGTTATGACCTTCCATTTATGGTGCTCGTCAAACAACATCATGGATGATTCCATCCACTTGAGGTTGTTTCAAAGAAACCTCACTAGTTCCTCAGCCAAATGGTATGTGGACGAAAAATCAGGGTCCCATGTGACTTTTGAATCATTGGCCAATGCCTTTTTGGCCTTTTTCCAACTACCAGTTCATCACAACATTGTCTTAGAACTTCTCTCTGAGTGCAAACAAACCACTTCTATCCAAATCACCGACCACATCCATGAATGGCGTCAGTTTCGTAGTTTATTCAAAGAAGAAACCACCAAAGAACAACGCCTCGATTGGTTTCTTAAATCACTCGTCTTTGTGCTTACCAAAGATGTAGCATTCACTTTTCCTCAGTCATAAGAGGAAGCCATCAACAATGCCCAATAGTTCAACCTCATCTATGCTAAATCAGGTTACTTATACATAGTGTTACCTGATGCACCCAGACCTGTACCATTTGGCCAGGAAAAACCTGGGATGTCTCACGCTACGGATGGGTTGATTGGTTCCATGACACACCACAACCCTTACATCCAACTGTCACCTATTTATGGTGCACCTTAGTATCTGCAACCATATGGAAGGATGTCGTATTACCCTCCCCTCAGTCACCAAAATTCATATCCTATTGTTCCTCCTCCATCGTTAGGAGGACCCCCACCAGTGCCACTGATGCATCTGATCTCTCAACCAAATGTGGGTCCACCCCTAACCCCTACATGTGACCATAACAATTGTGTAGGTATGTCAACTTCCTATACACCATATGGATCAACTCCCCAAAAAAATCTGTATTTTCCATTTCCTGGTCCTCCACAAGGAAACCCACATGTCGACGTTAATTTTGTTCAACCCTCTCCCATTCAACAGCTTCAGGATTTTTGTAGATTTTAACCTTGTACAATATTTACTAAAAATATATTTTCAGTAGAAGAACAGAAAATATACAATGGCAAATACAAACATTACACAGATATTTTTCCCTTGGAAACCCAAACTGAGAAAACCATCATATTTTATATTCATTCATCGTGTTACATTGTTTACAATACAATATACATATAGAAGCCAGCGACATCCAAAACCCTAACCTAATGACCTGGATTAGTCAACAACCCTAATTCCTTAACTGGAAATAAAAAACCATCGGCAAAGAAACCATGTGCCAAAAAACCACCTAACTATGTGACACGTTTCCCAAGGAAAAAAATTTCTTCTCAACATTCTCCCACTTGTTGTTTTCTTTGCATAAAGGGGGTTACAAGGTTACATAGTCAACAATCTAGGGAAGCAATGCCCATGGATCCTCTACACCAAGAGAACTTCTCAGTGCTCACAGATTTTGTTAATGAATCTGCAACATTCTTCAAAGTGTCCAACTTCATCAACAACACTTTATTTTCTTCAATGATGTCTCTCACAAAGTGATATTGAACATCAATATGATTTGTATTTGAATGATAAGTTGGGTTCTTCGCTATAAAAATTGCACTCTCACTGTCACAATCTATCCTTATAGCTTGTTGTACCAACCCAATACATGAACACAATCTTTGTAACCATACTTCTTCCTTTCTTTCATGAGTGGCTTCCATGTATGCATCTTATGTAGTTGAAAGTTCCACTACAAATTGTCTTTTTTTCATCCAACTGGTTTCTCCTCCAAACAGGTTAAACACATACTTGCTTGTAGATCTCCTATGATCCAGATCTCCAACCCACTATGCATCCACAAATCCATGTATGTCCAACACTCTGTCCAATCATGGTCTTCCTTGGTAGAACAATCCATAGCTAGCAGTGCCATGCAAATACCTGAAAAACCTCTTTATCGTTGTTCAATGTTCTTTCCCAAGTTTTGACATATACCTACTCAAAAATCTCACTACATGCAATGTTTGGTCTAATACAGACCATTGCACACATCAAAATTCCAATTGCACTCAAATATGGAACACGAGACATGTCCACCTCCTCTTCCTATGTCTTGGGACACTGATCCACAGATAACTTTACACCAACATGAATAGGGACCCTAACCAATTTACATTCCTGCATATTAAACCTCTGTAATATTGTCTCCATATATTTTGTTTAATTTAACCATAGTTTCATGTTTTTTCGATCTCTTTTAATTTCCATGCCCAAAATGAGATTTGCAGCACCAATGTCCTTCATGTCAAATTTAGAGGAAAACTTAGTTTTCACATCTTGGATAATCTTTTTGTTGTTTCCTATCAACAACATGTCATACACATACAATACCAAATAAATCAAATGATCACCAATTAATTTAAAATATACACAGTGATCCTATTTGCTTCATGTGAATCCAATTCCCATCATATAAGTATCAAATTTTTGATACCACATCCTTGGTGATTCTTTTAAACCATAAATGAACTTTTTCATCTTGCATACTAGCTCCTTCTTTCCCTTCACAACAAATCCTTTTGGCTGCTTCATATAGATTTCTTCTTCCAGATCCCCATGTAGGAATGTTTTCTTCACATCCATTTATTCTACTTAAAAATCAAACGAAACAACAACACATAACATAAATCTACAACATTCTTCAAAGTGTCCACCTTCATCAACAACACTTTCTTTTCTTCAACCATGTCTCTCACAAAGTGATATTGAATATCAATATGATTTGTCTTTGAATGATAAGACGGGTTCTTTGCCAGAAAAATTGCACTCTGACTGTCACAATCTATCCTTACAGCTTGTTGTACCAACCCAATACCTAAACACAATCTTTGTAACCATATTGTTGGCAGGGCTTGCAGTTTGCACAGTAGGGTAGTTTGCACAGGACTTGGTTTTTGTCATTAATGTCAAACTTTAAAATTCCAAAGGGGGAATTTGTTGGCCAGTTTGCACAGGCACCATGGATCAGTTTGCACAGGCACGGTGGTTCCTAATTTGGAGATCATCATGCCTCTTGACATACCGAAACTTGAAACTACGAAGAACCCAGGAGGTGAGCCTTTGGTTATAACTTGAGGTCACATGTGAAACGAGCCTTGGAAGAGGAGTCAACACCCTTAGCTTGAATTTTAGAGATCGTAAATTGACCAACATATGACACGCCATCCTAAGTAACGTCACTATGATACGTCACTCTGGGAATTTCCATTTCGAGATTTTTGCATGGTAAGCAAAAAATCCAACATCACGAAGTCTCGAATGTCGAAATTCCGAAAGCGACACATGTCGGATAATTTTGGGGATCGCGACTTGGAGTGTCGAAACATTTCATCACAGAAATGCCAAAATGTTGAAATGCCGAAATGAGAAAATGACGAAATGCCGAAACACTACAATTTGAAATGTCGAAAGGGACTATTGTGAGTCTCAAAAACCCGAAAGGAAAAACGACGAAATCCCATCAGCCATTAGATTAAGAAAAGAAGGGATCAGATTATGAAGTTTTGTGGACTGTTGATCAAGATCCATTTCGGGGATCAATACTTGGAGTGTCGAGACACTTCATCACAAGAATGTCGAAATGTGAAACGCCGAAATGCCGAAATGCAAAACGCATTTTAGTTAAGCCTGTGGTCATAGCCAATGGGCATATGGTTTAAGCACAAGTGTCTTACCGAAGCGCTCGAGGGTTATTCTATGATGAGACAAAACAAATGTATGATCATCGAACGATGTGGGTTAAATATTTAAACTGATCGTTTGGCTACTGTTCTTCTTGAGGCCTTGACCAATAATAATCATTGTAAGGTAGGTATTCAGTTATTGTAATTGAATCTTCGAAGCCTGAGGGTTCGAGTGTACGCTCTGAATGTACAGGGTAGAAATAAGTGAAATTGGGTGAGATGAATGTGGGTGCATATGGAATTAATGGTACAGTCATAGCTCTAAGGTAAAATTCATTTCTGTGAATGAATATAAAACCGAAATAAAATCATACAGGGACAGTGAGAAGAAATGATGAAGATATAGCAGAGATCAAGGGGAGAAGAATGGATTTTGATATGATTATATAAACAGAGAGGACTTGAATGATGAATCCTTTTCCAGAGAAGATAAAGAGTTGGTTTGCAGGTTCTTAGTGACAGAGAAGGATTCCAGGGTGGTAGGGAGGAGCAAGG
>JASDQU010012527.1:228272-242032 GCA_032191745.1 Picea mariana
TTTTGTAATTTAAGGTCATTTGTAATAATTTTATGTCAGAGTGTCATTAATGACCTTGTAGCACATTGTTTTTCATGTCATGGGGTACTTTGATGAAATATGGCCAATATTATACTCATTTTTCTCAATTTTTCACAAGGATTTCAAATATGAACTATGTTTGTGCATTTGAGTTGTGGATTTTCATAGCACCCTCAATATTGGATTATTTGGTCCATTTACATGTGTTTTGGTATCTTGAGATAAAGACAAGCAGCTTTTATTTGGTTGAAATAACTTAAAGATGAAACTAAGCATGTCATCATTATTATTGTTTGAGTTCTTTTATTTTCTACCAAGTTATCTCAATTGCACTTCAAATTAGTCATCATAAAGGGGTTTTGGATAAAGGACACATCATCATCATTTCTACAAATCAACTCAATAGATCCTAGAATCTATATGGGAATCAAGTTAGATGTTGCATGTTTATTTTGAAGGAATAAGTGGTGTCTAAATATTTTCAAATCACACTATCTCATGGGTAAAATATTTGAGTTGAGAACAAACCATAGTGGTCTGAAATATTTGTTTGGAGAGTCAAGTTTAAATGTCAGACAAAGCAATTGGTTAGAATTCCTCGGTGAGTATGACTTTGATATCAAGCATATCAAAGGAAAAGAGAACAATGTTGGAATACTGAGAGGGGGGGTGAATAATTATGATCACAATTAGTACTTTTAATCACAATATAAAACCTCCAATAATTTTCAATAGTTTATCATTAGCATTCAATATATCATCAATACCATAATTCAATGCATAAACATCACATAAACACAGTACACTAGAAATTTACGTGGAAACCCAATGCGAGAGAAAACCATGGAATGCTTTTTTTATTTATCAAAGAGTACATTCATTGGAAGCACTAACTTCCTATTTATCTAGCTACAACTGGAAGGAGGCTCCAACCCCCTAATTATAGGCTTCAACTTGAAGGAATATCTAACTCCCTAATTTACTGGTTCCAACTGGAAGGAGGATACAACCCCCTTTCCATGCCCCATCCAACCACCCTGAAATATAAATGTCAACCAATCTGTCGTTGCCTATGTCATTGTAACTGATAACCTGTTGTTTTTATTTTTTTTGATACTTTTGTTTCTTCTACTTATTTTGATATCTCATCAAGACTACAACCACACATGCCTCATACCAAGATCCACAAAAGAATTCTTTAAATAAAATGCTTATGAATCACTATGACATATATGTTCCTGATTTCTTCATAATACACACACTAACATAGATAGGAATACATACCTTCATTCTATAGTTGACCTGGGTTTTAGATCTCTAATCTTCAACGTTTTTTCTTCACAGGTCTGTGACCCATACACTACATGCTCGCAGATGTCCACGCTTTTTCCTACTGAAGCTCATGGATGTACGTGCTTTTCCTCTTGAAACTCATGGATTTACACAAAGGCCCTGGATCCGTAACTCTTTCTTCATATGCTTGGCTCCTGCAAACTTATTCCTTCACTGAACTTCACTGACCTTGACTTATTAACTTCAGATTTGCTAATCAGTATTCACAGTAGTAATATCCCAATTAACTCTTCTCTATTTTTTAATGTGGATCTCATGATGACATGCAACTCACATAGGATCTCATGATGACATGCAACTCACATGTGACTCGCAATTCACATGCAACTTGGTAACTTTTTTTTAAAGTTACTTTAACATGCAACTGACATGCAACTTATTAACTTCTATTTACAACTACTTTACCTTGACATGCAACTTGTTAACTTCCTATTCAAGGGTTGACATCAATGAAAACCAATATTTCAACAATTCAATGACAACCAATATTTCAACAACCTCCCCCTTTGGCATTGATGGTAACACTCAGACACAACACTTAGATATGGTTGATGGAAATACTCATTCTCATATTGGCTCCCCCCGTCTTCATGCATATTCTCTTCATTTACATGCCTCTAATAACCTCTCCCCCTTTGAAATCAATGGAAAAGGGTGACTTCTCCTTAGGGTTTCTCCCCCTATCTGTAAGCCTATGATCTCTATTGATGGTTCTCTTCATGGTGCTTCCTCATGTAAATCTCTGATAAAAAGTATTCAAAAAGAATTCAATTCTTTCATGATTACTGCTACTCTCCCCATGTCGTACTGTGCCAAATTCCATGTAAATCATTGTGGGGATAAAACTACTCCTAGTTTCTATCGAAAATACTCAAAAGCCTCCCTCGGAAGAGGTTTGGTGAAGATATATGCAATCTTTTATTTTTTCCCAATATACTCTACCTTGATGTTGTTCTCTGTAACTTGTTCCCATAGAAAGTGAAACTTTATCGGAATGTGTTTCATCTTGGAATTCATCACTGGATTCTTAGAGATACTTATAACATTGGTATTATCACATAATATCATAATAGGCTCGTCATCTTCCACCAGTATTCTTTGCAAAGTTTGCTTCATCCAGATAACCTGTGTACAACATATTGTTGTTGCAATATACTTTGCTTTTGTTGTGGACAACGATACTAAAGACTATTTCTTGCTCAACCAGGATACCAGACAGTCACCCAAGTAGAAGGTTGTTCCACTTGTACTTATTCTATCATCAACACTTCCTTCTCGATCTGCATCTATGTATGCAAGTAGAGATAGATCATTCCCTTTTGGATACCATAATCCATAGTCTTCTATTTCTTTGAGATATCTCAATATCCTCTTTAATTCCATAACATGTGTTTCCTTTGGTGCTACTTGAAATATTGCAACCTTTCCAACTTCTTGCATCACATCTGGTCTCAATGTTGTCACATAGAGTAAATTCTCAATCATATATTTTTGGGTTATCTAATCTCCATCCTTGGATTTATCATCTATTCTCAATTTGCAACTAGTCTGCATGGGAGTACTTACGGCCTTGCAATCTATCATTCCAAACTTGTTTAGATTTTTATTTATATACTTGGTATGGGAGATGAAAATACCTTTATCTTGCTGACATATGCAAAGTCCCAAAAATAAAGACAACTCACCAAGCAATGAAATTTCAAATTCATTATGCATGTCTTTAGAAAAGTTCTAACTCATCTTGTTGTCATCACTTCCAAAAATATTGTCATCAACATAAACTTCAATTATCAATATACTATCTTGATGTACATTTATGTCGAGATTGTTTTCTGCATTGCCTTTCATGAACCCTTGGTGTTGTAGATACCTATCCAATCATGGATGCCATGCTGTGGGGGATTGTTTGAGTCCATACAATTCCTTCTTCAATCTGCAAGCATAATCTTCATTTTTTGATAGTATAAACCCTTTTGGTTGTTCGATGTAGACTTCTTCTTCTAGTTCTCCATTTAGGAAGGATGATTTTACATCCATATGATATACTTTGATTTTCTTAGAACATGCATAAGCCAAGATCAGTATGATTTCTTCCATTCTGTAAATTGGGGAAAATGTTTCTTCAAAATCTATTCCTTCAACCTGGGCATATCCCTTGCATACTAACCTTACTTTATGCCTAATTACTTTTCCATCCTCGTTTAGCTTGTTCCTAAATACCCATTTTGTGCCAATGATGTTCTTATTCTTAGGCATTGGAACAAGTTCCCATGTTTCATTCTTCTCTATTTGATCCAGCTCTTCTTCCATATATTTGATCCAGTGTTCATCAGTGTTGGCTTCTTCAAAACTGTTGGTTTCAACTCTTGAAAACAGTGCTAGATGTATGTGTTCTAGTGAGCATAGTTTTCTTCGAGTTTCAACTCCTACATATTTATTCCCAATGATCTGTTCTAGTGGATGATTTTTCTACACTCATCGGCTAGGATTTTTTTGAGATATCTAAATATTTTTTTGGTCATCTTCATCTTTCTCTTCTTCTGGATCTTCTTCTTCTTCTTTTGCTTCCACTTCTTCTACTTCTTATTTCAAATCCTCTTCTCCTCCGTGCTCTATTGAGTCTTTGCTTTCTTCTTTGGGATTTCGTACACCTGTCTCATAAGTCTGTACATTGATTCTTTCCAATTTTCTGTTGATTCTTAGATTGAAATATTTGTATTCCTTGATCTTTCTTGTGTACCCAAAAAATATTCCCTCATCAACTTGGGAATCAAATTTTCCAACCTTGTCGTCTTCTCTTTTGATATAGCACTTGCTTCCAAATACTCTAAATTGATTCACATTTTCCGATCTTCCTTTCCATAGCTCGTAGGGATTATTATTACTATTACTTCTGAGCATTCCTCTATTCTGGATATTAATTGGTATGTACATCCTATTCCCAAAAGATATCACCCAAATTGGAATCTTTCAACATGTTTTTGTCGATTTTTTGTACTGTCATGTTCTTTCTTTCAGTGACTCTGTTTTGCTGAGGTGTCTTGGATGCTGAAAATTTTCCTTTTATTCCATGTTTGCCAAAAAAATCCATGAATTCTTTTGATATAAAATCTCCACCATTGTCTCATCTCAAACAGTTTATTTTCAAGTTTGTCCTTGTTTCAACCATCTCTTTGTATATATTGAAGTGTTAGAAAACCTTTGACTTTTTCTTGAGAAAGAAAACTTCAGTCATTCTTATGTAGTCATTAATCAGTAGCATGAAGTATTGTTCACCATTTAATACCTTTATTCTCATTAGTCCACATAGATCAGTGTGTACAATATCCAATGGTTTTGTTGTTGAGTACTCATTTGATTTGAACTTGGTCTTGGTTTGTTTTCCTTGTAGACAATGCTTACATAGAGTATTCGTTGGCTTTGAAATTTCAGGCATCTGTTTTACTGCTTCCTTTCTGTTGATTTTGAAAAGATTGTCAAAGTTCATGTGACACATTCTTATGTTCTAGAGCCAACTATCATTTTCCTTTCCTAAGCAAAAAATTTCTTTTCCAATTTCATTCAAAACATATATGTTGTTCAATGTCCTTATCATTGTCGCTACTAACTTTCTTGATCCTTCTTTCCTAATTTCACATTTCTCTGAGTCGAACTAAAGTGTGTGTCTTTGATCACACATTTGACTTACACTCAACAGATTGTGTTTCATATCTTTGACCAGTAGAACATTTTATGCCATGGAATTTTTCGCTTCCAAGCTTAATTGTGCCTCTACCTGTAATTTTAGATGAATGATTATTTCCAAATGAAACTAATCCATCTCTTTCTTTCTTCATAGTTAGAAACTTGTTATTGTCACCTGTCATATGCTTTGAACAACCACTATCAGCATACCAATCACTTCTTTTGTTTTGGGCTTGTAGACCAAGCGAGCATTGATTCTTCTTGCTTTTCCATATCTCTTATGGTTCTGATATATGACTCTTAATGTTTTGCTTTGGTTCTGTGGATCGAATATTCAATCTACAATTCTTCGCTATGTGTCCAAAATTGTTGCATTTGTAGCATTCTACTTCATTTCTCAATGATCCAAAACTATTCTAGTTTCTATTGTATACTTCATAAGATCTTCTGGGATAACTATTGTTTAAGTACCCTGCATAGTTTCTTATGTTCTTGGCATAGGCTCTGCAGTTTACAACTTTATGTCCAAAATTAGCACAATTAAAACAATCACCATAAAAGAACCTTTGATACCTGGGAGTATATGATATTCTTTGTGATGCACTCCTTCGGAATTTTTATTGTTGAGTCTTCTTTATTTCTAGAATTTTCTTCTTTGGGGGCTTGCATTCTTCCTTCTTGACAGAATCTCTTACAATCTTTGCATATATTCTTTGTCTCGCTTCCTATTTTGTTGTCTTGGATCTTGATCCTTTCTCATTTTGTACTTGATTTTATCCTAGTCTGGATCTGTCATTTGATGGTCTTTGACTATTGATGATTTGATCCAATATTTTGGTGCTCTTATGTTGCATATATTTCCTCTGAAGATCTTTTTTTAAAGAGACTATTTATGCTTCCAAGCCTCCAATCGTTTTCTCCTTTTCTTCTAACTAAATTCTAAGTACTTCCTTAATTATTATGTCTTCTTCTGTTTGAATTTTAGACTCATGATCATCTGCTCCATTTCTTCAAAGTTGGAATTCTGAGATCCCTCTTTCATTTTTAACTCTGAATTGAGTGACTTGTTTTTCTTTCTTTCTTTCCTAAGTTATTTTAATGCACTGATTAGCTCTACTCTGGGATTGAATTCACCTTCTTCTTCAAAATAATATTGTACTTCCATGAAGAGTACTCTTTCTGAATCATTGTCACTATCATTATCCTCCTCGTCTGATGAGGAACTGTCCTCCTTTGAGTAGAAACTTTTCTTGAAGAATTTCCTTTTGTTTCTTCTCTTTCCCTTTAGATATTTATTTTCCCTCTTAGAATATTCTTCTTCATCACTATATTTATTCGTATGAAGACATTTAGAAGCAAAATGACCAATACATACAGAATTAAAACATTCATACATTTACACTTGTCGGTTCCTTTCTTTAATTTCCTTATGGAGTTATCCATATCTTCATCTTCGTTTGCATCATCACTACAGCTGCAACCTGATTTTGACGTTTTCTTGTTCTTCTTATTTGTCTTCTTGGATGCCTTGAAATTTTCTTCCTTCGTGACTGGGTTCTCCAGTTCTGTTCTCATTTCATATACTATAAATATTCCATGTAGCTCATCCATGCTTAATGTACCGATATCTACTCTTTCTTCTAGGGATGATATTTTAGGATCAAATATCATAGGAAGAGACCTTAATACCTTTCGAACAACCATCGATTCATCAAATTCTACTCTCAATCCCTTAATAGTGTTAACTATTTCACCAACTCGCAGAAGGTAGGTTGCAATGTCTTCATCTTCCTTCATCTTCAATTGTTAAAACTTAGCTCTAAATATTTGAAGTTTATCTCCCTTGACTTTGGAATCTCCTTCATAAACAATTTGGAGTTTATCCCAAAGATCCTTTGAACTGTCACAATGCATAACCTTGACTACTACCGAATCAACTAGACAACTCAGAATGGTACCTTTAGCCTTTGAGTTGTTTATACTGAGTTTATTTCCATCTATGTCGATTGGGGAAGTGGTTGGTGCTTTATTCCAGAAGGTATAATTCTGACCATCAAACACTGGTGCTCCAATATTAGCATATTACATGATATCCTTCTAGTGGTTAGACTGCTTCTTGAAGGACCTGCTCTGATACCTATTGTTGGAATACTGAGAGGGGGGTTGAATTAGTATGAGAACAATTATCACTTTTAATCACAATATAAAACCTCCAATAATTTTCAATATTTTATCATTAACATTTAATATATCATCAACATCATAATTCAATGCATAAACATCACATAAACAAAGTACACCAGAATTTTACGTGGAAACCCAATGCAAGAGAAAACCGCGGAATGATTTTCTTATTTATCAAAGAGTACATTCATTGGAAGCATCAACCTCCTATTTCTCCAACTACAAATAGAAGGAGGATCCAACCCCCTAATTACAGGCTTCAACCTGAAGGAGGCTCCAACTCCCTAATTTATTGGATCCAACTAGAAGGAGGCTACAAGCCCCTTTCTTTACCCCATCCAACTTCCCTAAAATATAAATGCACACCAATCCATCACTACTTTTGTCGTTGTAACTAATACCTTGTTTTTGTTTTTGTTTCTGATACTTTTGTTGTTTCTACTCATTTCAATATCTCATCAAGACTGCAACCACACATACCTCATACCAATATCCACAAGTGATTTCTCCAAATCAAATTCTTATGAATCACTAAGACATACTTGTTCCTGATTTCTTCATAATACACACCCTAACATACATAGGAAGACATACCTTCAATCTGTAGTTGACATGGGTTTTAGATCTCTAATCTTCAACAATGTTTCTTCATAGGTATGCGACCCATACACTACTTTCTCTTGGATGTCCTCACTTTTCCCTATTGAATCTCACAGATGTACGCGCTTTTCCTCCTGAAACTCGTGTATTTACACAAAGGACCTGGATATGTAGCTCTTTCTCCGTACGCTCGAATCCTGCAAACTTCTTCCTTCACTGGACATCTCTAACCTCGACTTATTAGCTTCATATTTTCTAATTAGTATTCACAACAGTGATATTCCAATTAACTCTTCTATGTGTTTTAATGAGGATCCCATGATGGCATGCAACTCACATAGGATATCATGATGACATGCAACTCACATGCAACTTGTTAACTTTTGTTTACAGTTACTTCAACATGCAACTAACATGCAGCTTTTTAACTTCTGTTTACAACTACTTTACCTTGACATGCAACTTGTTAACTTCCTATTCAAGGGTTGACATCAATGACAACCAATATTTCAACAAAAAAGGTGGTTGATGCACTTAGTAGGAGGGTGCATGAGATGCATGATACAACCATTAGCATGTACAAATCATATTTGAGTGACAAAATTTTATAGGTTTCCAAATCAGATCAACACCATGTGGACATAAACGCAAATTTACAACAAGGTAAATTGCAATAGAAATTTTAAGGTTATGAGCTAAAAGAGGATGGAATCCTCATGTATAGGCAAAGATTTTATGTGCTAAATGTTCAGGAGTAGAAAAATATGTTATTGTTAGAGATGCATAAAGGTCCTTATGTTAAACACCCAGGCTACTAGAAAATAATTGCAGCGGTCAAAAAGCAACACTATTAGCCAGACATGAAAAAGGAGGTTGTTGATTTTATTGTTAGATTCCTTCAATTTCAAAAGGTCAAGGATGATCATAGAAACCCAATTGGTTTGCTACAGCCTTTTCCCATTCCTGAGTGGAAATGGGAAGTTATAACCATGTGTTTCATTACTAAGTTTCCTAGGACCGCTAGGCAACATGATTCTATTATGGTAGTGGTGGACAAGCTTACTAAAGTTGCCCATTTTATTCCATTCAATTCAACTCACAAGGAAGTCAAAATTGTTGATATATACATGAGAGATATTTCTAGGTTTCATGGTGTACCTAAGACAATTATGTGTGACAGAGATCCCAAGTTCACATCAAATTTGTGGAAGTGGTTATCCAAAGGATTTTGGACAAATATAAACTTTAGCACAACATATCACCATGAGTCTAATAAAAAAACAAAGAGGGTAAATCAGATGATTTAAGATATTCTTAGGATGCATGTGATGGATAAACTATCAAAATGGGAATACTACCTACACTTGGCATAGTTTTCTTACAACAATGGGTATCATGGATCTTAAAAGTTGAGCCCATTTGAGGTGTTATCCCCATTTTGTGGGATAAATAAGGAGATCATCTCTCGAGGACCTCAGGTTGAATATATGGAGTGTCGAGAGAACACATGACAAGCAGTGTCCACTTGCACATACGGAAACCCACTCTATCACCAAATTCTTATCGATTGTCAGCGCATCCAGCACACCAACTAGCTTCTGGAAGGAATATGGGTCTTGCTCCATGTGGTACAAGTCAAGTATTGTGGCAGGTAATCACCCTAATATTTAAGGCATTTAAGAATGTTGTATTTAAGATATTTTGATTATATAACGCATGCTTGGACATTATGCTTTCGTCCATGTTTCACCTTGGTGAGTGTCATGGATTTCCTAGTAAGTGGCTAACCTTTGGGGAAGGTTTGTGACTAGGGGTCCCTTAAGGAGTTATCATATCATTCCTAACCATACTTACCACCTTCCACTAATTGCACTCCCATCATATTTAATTCTTCTAGGCCCTTTGACTTTAGTGACCCAAGAAGGTCATCTACCTCATTTCATGGGAAGAAGGGGTTGAAGGAATAGAGGGATTGTTGTTGGCTAAAAAGATAAAATCCTAAATATAGATCTTCCATATGCTTCACCTAGAGATCCCCAAGAAAGAAATGAAACGCTTCTCTATAACAAAAGGGGGACCTACAAAAATAAATGATAGTGAAAGCTTAAGAGGTTAGTTGGAGGATGGGAGGTCTTATCACTGAAATATCACCCACAATATTGCACACAAATGGTTACAGAAACACAGCAATGCCAAAAAAAATTAGTTCACTTGCAGCACTAAAATGCATTCAAAGGGAAAAAACTATACAATTGGGTCAAAAATTGACATGCACAAATTCACCAAAGGAAGCGCGCACATAGTGCACAGTGTGCGCGGGCCAACAAATCCCTTAGAGCACACAATGCGCCAAGTGCACGACTGTGTACGAGAAAATCCACGCACTTCTATGAACAACACATTTATGGATCTTGTCAGTCCCACGACCACTTATGGACCAACTCCCAACATGATTTGACCTTCATATCTAAGCGAAATTCGAATGGGGGGCTGGTCAAGGAATAGAGGGTGCCCTAAAAGGCCCCTTGTTCACACCAAGGACCAATTACATTTTTCCTTGAAGAAATGCTATAAATAAGAGCCATGGATTCACTAAGAAACCAATATCTTCATTGTAGTGTTATGTTACAATAATTCTCCCTTGATAATCCTCTTTTCTCTTTGGAGCCTTCAAGCATCATTGCAATAGGCCATTCCACTCACCTCTTGAGGGAATAGGCATTGATTTTCTTCACCATTTTCCATTTATTCCACTGTATGAAGAGCTCTCCGTTAGGTAACTCAAGAGCCCTCCCAAGGAGGAAGAGGGGAGTCATAAGTCCTCATTTTTCTCTACGGTGTTTTGCCTACTAATCTATTGATCCATTGGTAGCATTATGTTGGTCATTGGTTGATTTTCATGGTTCCAAGTTTCTCATGCTTTCTTAATTGTATTTCTTATTTGTTTTAGTTTATTTATTTGTTTATTACATGTGTTTGGCTTGTTTAACCCACTCACAAACTATTTTCTTGTCTAGCAGGCTCATCTATACATGGAAGTGTTGTTGTTTTTCTCACCCAAGTGACGCAACCAACACAATAGATTGGCGACCATACTTGGGATCAATATCAAATTCCTCCCTATATGAGGTTAGATAGCACTTCATTATAATCATATTGAATTGCAGGTACCAAAACAGGCCTAGCCCAACCTACTAAAGTCCAAATTTGGAGCCGAGGAAGGAGAATTTCGTAATTTCTCCCCAACGCATGATAGAAAGTGCATGGATTTTCCTTCCCATAGACGTGCACTATGTGCAAACTAGACCTATTTACACTGCACATTTTGCACACTGTGCGCCCTCTACGTGCCTATCAAAATTGAAACCCATGCACATGTTCAGTTTCTCAAAATTGTAAGGGTCTTTTGAATGTTTTGAGGGCCCCTAGCCTTCATATTTTCATTTTTATGAATTTTGTAAGGCACATGCACTCCACTTAGACTCCTTTCCCATATGAAAGGTTAGCTAACGTAGACACTTAGGGGGTAAAAAGAACCAATATTCTCCTCTTTTTCTTTGTTGACACATGGATGGATTTTTTAGCTTGTAAAATTTTAAGTTGAGATTATTGCTTTCATACATAAATCACTTAAATTGGGACTAGAAACCAATTTTGGCCATTGAGTATGCTCTTCCCTCACACCTTAGTGTGATATTGGGAATAAGAAAGGAGGTTAAGAGGAATTTTCATCTCCTTTAACAAAATATTTAGGAGAGGACAAAGCCCCATTATGGTTCCTCTTAGTTTTTGAAATCATCGTAAAGTTTTGTAAGGGCCCATACTTGCCCATATGTTGCAAACTTAGGATAGTTTCTCAATTGATTTCTTAGTTTACATCACTAGGGAAGTTTAAATATCAAAGTAATGGGCCCATACATGCCCACATGTTTGCAATCTAGGATAGTTTCAAAGCTTTATTAGTGTAAACAACATTTAGGCAGTTTAAAGGATTTGTAAAGGACCAATGTGTCTGCATGCTAGTTCTTTAGGGCTTTAAATATTTCGCAAGGTTGTACCAATGACATGTAGTAAGCTAGGTAAAAAATATTTGTAAGAACCACAGGAAGTCCACATGTTGCAATCTCACACCTAACTTATTAAAAACTTGGCACACTTTTCCACTTGCTCACACACAAAGTCACTCCTCACTCACATGATTTCCATTTTGAATTGTGGAGGTTGAAGTAGGTTTTCTCCAAATGAATTCTAAAAATCCCCACTACTTCTTTTAGAAATTGTGCACACCCATTTAATTCAAACGAGATTGGTTCACACCCCCAATATCTCATCCCACAACATCTAAAAAATTTCTAAAAACTCACTAATTTTTCCTCCACGGGAGGTGCCAAAAGAAGTTTTTTAGTCTAGGTAGGATCTTGGGGGTAGGCATCCAAATAACCCCCATGTTATCTGGTTCTCACATTTTCAAACATTAGAATTTGAGAAATAGGGAACTTTAAAATCCTCCAAGTCAAGTGTTCCTTCACTATAACTGATTATTTCAACCTTCACTAGTTCCTCTCTCGGTGGCTTCAGACCCCACTGTTGAGTGTTATTGGAAGGCCAAGTGCTATTTGAGAGGAAGGACGATACATTTTTTAGGACACGAGCATTTTGTTTTTATTTTTTCCCCCACGTGGATAAAATGCACCTATCCACATGCTTGATTATTTTACAGTTGATTTATGTATGATGCTCATTTGATTACATGAAATCGTGAGTTACACTATCTTGTGAAAGGTCCAAAAATTATACAAAAGTTCTTGTTCATTTATTTTTCGTGAGTTACACTATCTTGTGAAAGGTCCAAAAATTATACAAAAGTTCTTGTTCATTTATTTTTCTCTTATCACCATCTGCACACATTCTCTTTGCTAGTTAGAAACCATAGAGGAACCACAGAATCCTCGTCGTTCCAAACGCTTGCAAAACCTCCCTCCTATTCTAGGAGGAGTTCCTAGTCTTGCCAACTCGCTGTCTCAACCATATCACACCCTCGTGAGTGATACTATTTTAGGATCAACTTTACTTGGTTCCACATTTCTTAGGTCTAATTCCCAAGGCCATCCATCCACTAGTTCTCCTTCACAAGGAGATAGGGGGTAAACTTATTCTCGAGGGAGAAGTACAACCCCACCAAATCTCTCACAAGGGTCAGGTCCACTACCTGCTCACACAATGGCTGGAACTAATCCTCCAACAAATCTCTCTATGCCATACTTGGCATCTCTCAACATTCCTAATTTGACCAAACTCATGAATGATCCCATTTTACATGACCCCACATGGCCTAATATGCCTACCAAACTACCTTCAAATATTCCAAAATTTGAAGGAAAACCAAGGGAAGATCTCGCCAACCATGTTATGACCTTCCACTTAAGTTGCTCATCAAACATCATCATGGATGATTCGATTCACTTGAGGTTGTTTCAAAGAACCCTCACTAGCTCCTCAGCCAAATGGTATGTGGACGAAAAATCAAGGTCCCATGTGACTTTTGAATCATTGACCAACTCCTTTTTGGCCTTTTTCCAACTACCAGTTTGTCACGACACTGGCTTGGAACTTCTCTCCAAGTGCAAACAAACCGCTACTATCCATATTTCCGACCACATCCATGAATGGTGTCGATGTCGTAGTTTGTGTAAAGCAGAAACCACCAAAGAACAACGCCTCGATTGGTTTCTTAAATCACTCGTCTTTGTGCTTGCCAAAGATGTAGTATCCACTTTTCCTCAGTCAGAAGAGGAAGCCATCAACAAGGCCCAACATTTCAACCTCATCTATGCTTAATCAGGTTACTTATACATAGTGTTACCTGATGCACCCAGACCCGTACCATTTGGCCAGGAAAAACCTGGGATGTCTCACGC
>JASDQU010012527.1:242506-258336 GCA_032191745.1 Picea mariana
ACACTCCCCTCAATCACCAACAGTCATATCCTGTTGTTCCTCCTCTATCGTTAGGAGGACCCCCACCGGTGCCACCGATGCATCTGGTCTCTCAACCAAATGTGGGTCCACCCCCAACCCCTACATGTGACCATAACAATTGTGTAGGTACTTCAACTTCCTATACACCATATAGATCAACTCCCCAAAAAAATCTATATTTTCCATTTCCTGGTCCTCCACAATTGGTTTGTCCTCCACAAGGAAACCCACATGTCGACATTAATTTTTTTCATCCCTCTCCCATTCAATAGCTTTAGGATTTTTGTAGATTTTAACCTTGTACAATATTTACTAAAAATATATTTTCAATAAAAGAACAGAAAAGATACAATGGCAAATACAAACATTACACAGATATTTTTCCCTTGGAAACCCAAACCGAGAAAACCAACATATTCTATATTCATTCATCGTGATACATTGTTTAGAATACAATATACATATAGGATCCAACGACATCCAAAAACCTAACCCAATGACCTGGATTAGTCAACAACCCTAATTCCTTAACCGAAAATAAAAAAAACCATCGGCAAAGAAACCATGTGCCGAAAAACCACCTAAATATGTGACACGTTTCTCGAGGCAAAAAAATTCTCCTCAACATTCTCCCACTTGTTGTTTTCTTTGCATAAAGGGGGTTACAAGGTTACATAGTAAACAATCCAGGGCAGTAATGCCCATGGATCCTCTACACCAAGAGAACTTCTCAGTGCTCACAGATTTTGTTAATGAATCTGCAACATTCTTCAAAGTGTCCACCTTCATCAACAACACTTTATTTTCTTCAACGATGTCTCTCACAAAGTGATATTGAACATCAATATGATTTGTATTTGAATGATAAGTTTGGTTCTTTGCTAGAAAAATTACACTCTCACTGTCATAATCTATCCTTATAGCTTGTTGTACCAACCCAATACCTTAACACAATCTTTGTAACCATACTTCTTCCTTTATTTCATGAGTGGCTTCCATGTATGCAACTTATGTAGTTGAAAGTTCCACTACATACTATCTTTTTTTCATCCAACTGGTTTCTCCTCCAAACAGGTTAAACACATACTTGCTTCTAGATCTCCTATGATCCATATTTCCAACCTAGTATGCATCCACAAATCCATGTATGTCCAACACTCTATCCAATCATAGTCTTCCTTGGTAGCACAATCCATAGCTAGCAGTTCCATGCAAATACCTGAAAAATCTCTTTATTGTTGTTCAATGTTCCTTCCCTAGTTTTGACATATACCTGCTCAAAAATCTGACTGCATGCAATGTTCGGTCTTGTATAGACCATTGCACACATAAAAATTCCAATTGCACTCAAATATGGAACATGAGACATGTCCTCCTCCTCTTCCTATGTCTTGGGACACTGATCCACAAATAACTTTACACCAACATGAATAGGGACCCTGACCAATTTACTTTCATGCATATTAAACCTCTGTAATATTGTCTCCATATATTTTTTTTAATTTAACCATAGTTTCATGTTTTTTTGATCTCTTTTAATTTCCATGCCCAAAATGAAATTTGCAGCACCAATGTCCTTCATGTCAAATTTAGAGGACAACCTAGTTTTCACATCCTGGATAATCTTTTTGTTGTTTCCTATCAACAACATGTCATACACATACAATACTAAATAAATCAAATGATCACCAATTAATTTAAAATATACACAATGATCCTATTTGTTTCTTGTGAATCCAATTCCCATCATATAAGTATCAAAATTTGTATACCACATCCTTGGTGACTCTTTTAAACCATAAATGAAATTTTTCATCTTGCATACTAGTTCCTTCTTTCCCTTCACAACAAATCCTTTTGGTTGCTTCATATGGATTTCTTCTTCCAGATCCCCATGTAGGATTGTTTTCTTTACATCCATTTATTCTACTTAAAAATCAAACAAAACAACAACACATAACATAAATCTGCAACATTCTTCAAAGTGTCCACCTTCATCAACAACACTTTCTTTTCTTCAACCATGTCTCTCACAAAATGATATTGAATATCAATATGATTTGTCTTTGAATGATAAGACGGGTTCTTTGCCAGAAAAATTGCACTCTGACTGTCACAATCTATCCTCACAGCTTGTTGTACCAACCCAATACCTAAACACAATCTTTGTAACCATACGTCTTCCTTACTTGCATGAGTGGTTTCCATGTAGTCAAATTCTGTAGTTGAAAGTGCCACTACAACCTGTCTTTTTCTCATCCAACTTATTGCTCCTCTAAACAAGTTAAACACATATCCACTTGTAGATCTCCTACGATCCAGATCTACAGCCCAATCTACATCCACAAAGCCATGTATATCCACCACTCTATCCAATATTGGTCTTCATTCATAGAACAAACCATAGCTAGCAGTGCCATGAAAATACCTGAAAACCCCTTTTACTGTTGTCCAGTGCTCCTTCCCAAGTTTTGACATATACCTGCTCAAAAATCTCACTGCATGTGCAATGCCTGGTCTAGTAGATACCATTGCATACATCAAACTGCCAACTTCACTCACATATGGAACACGAGACATGTCATCCTCCTCTCCCTATGTCTTGGGAAACTAATCCATAGATGACTTTACCCCAACATGAATAGGAACCTTGACCGGTTTACATTCCTGCATATTAAACCTCTGCAATATTGTCTCGACATATTTTCTCTGATTTAACCATAGTTTCCTCTTTTTCCAATCTCTTTTAATTTCCATGCCCAAAATGAAATTTGAAGCACCAAGATCCTTCATGTCAAATTTAGAGGACAACTGAGTTTTCACATCTTGGATAATCTCCTTGTTGCTTCCTATCAACAACATGTCATCCACATACAGAACCAAATAAATCAAATGATCACCAATTAATTTAAAATACACACAGTGATCCTCTTTGCTTCTTGTGAAGCCAAGTCCTAGCTTATAAGTTTCAAATTTTTGATACCACATCCTTGGTGATTGTTTTAAACCATACAGGGACTTTTTCAGCTTGCATACCAGCTCCTTCTTTCCCTTCACAGCATAACCTTTTGGTTGCTTCATATATATTTCTTCTTCCAGATCCCCATGTAGGAATGGTGTCTTCACATCCATCTGTTCTACTTCAAAATCAAATGCAGCAGCAACATATAAAAGAAATCTTATAGAGGTTAACTTGGCAACGAGGGAAAAAATCTCACCAAAATCAATTCCCTCAACTTGGGAATAACCCTTTTCTACTAACCGAGCTTTGTATTTCTCCACTTTTCCTTCTACATTAAGCTTCTTTTTAAATACCCATTTATTTCCAATAGGCTTTCTTCCAGTCGGCAATTCCACTAGATCCCAAGACTCATTCTTATCCAAGGCTGCCATTTCTTCGTACATGGCCTTTTTCCAAAGATTTTCATCCTCTAAATCCACTGCCTCCCTGACAGTTCTAGGATCATCATCAATAATAGACAAAGCAAAATTTGAATGGAAATCAGATGGAGTATACCTTTCTGATAGCCTTATTTCTCGAACCGATCTCCTCAATATTGGAGTATGAGGATCTTCTTCTTTTGATTCTTGTTCTTCTATAGAGTGTGATTCATCATCCTTTAGATCAACCTCTATTTTCTCTAGTTCTTCCTTACTTGGTAGGAATTCATGTTTAACAACATCCTTCATTTCTCTAAATGCCACATCTCAGATATACACTACCTTCTTATTTTATGGGTTCCAAATCTTATATCCCTTGAGACCATCTTTATATCCAATTAAGATACACTTTTCAGCCTTCTTATCTAGCTTACTCATGTTTTCCTTTGGAACATGAACATATGAATCACAGCCAAATACCTTGAGATGTGTGAGAGAAGGTTTCTTACCAATCCATACCTCTTGTGGAGTCTTGTCATCCAATGCTAATGAGGGTGATCTGTTGACCAGGTAACATGCAATACCCATTGCCTCTGCCCAGAATTCTTTCCCTATCCTGGCACCACTGAGCATGCACCTTGTTTTTTCCATCAGTGTCATTTTCATCCTTTTTGCAACTCCATTCTGTTGAGGTGTATATGGAGTAGTCTTTTGCCTTTCTATACTGCACTTCTTACAGAATTCTTCAAATTCATTCCCGCATAACTCTCCATTGTTTTCTATCCTCAACACCTTAATTATTTTCTCTGTTTGATTCTCAACAAGAGCCTTAAACTCTTTAAACCTGTCAAAGACTTCAGATTTCTTCCTGAGGAAATATATACAAGTATTCCTCGAGAACTCATCTATAAATGAGACATAGTACACAGATTTTCTCAATGATGGAACCGACACAGGTCTAAAAACATCATTGTGAACTAGCTATAAAATTCCTTCTGGCCTCGTTGCACCAGAGGGGAATCTTACCCAATTTTTCTTCCCATATACACAACGTTCACAGAAATCAAAATCCAGAGAGAAGTTAGACATACGTTCAACCATACATTTACCATGTAGTAGTCGAAGACCCTTCTCTCTGATATGCCCTAGTCTTTGATTCCACATCATAACCTTTTCTCCAGAGACTGTAGGAGTTCTTTCTTCTTCAACTCCAATATCATGAACAATGGAACTATTACATCCATCACTAATAGTGCTTCCTTGCAGCTTATACAGAGTTCCAAACCAAACTCCCTTCAGCAACACCATTTCTCCTCGAACCATCCTACAGGTTTCTTTTTCAAATATTGGTTTTACCCTACATCGTCCATTTTTCTTACAAAAATCAGATTTTTGGCCAAACCTGGGATGTGCAGAACACTAGGCAGTGTTCTAATCCTTCCATATATGAGACTCAACTTGAATTTTCCTCATCCTATGATTCTGGTTGTTGAATCATCACCTAAAGAAACATTTCCTCCATCACACCTTTCATATTCACAAAACCACTCCCCGTGGGGAGTCATATGAAAGGATGCACCTGATTCAACCAACCATGATTAATGATCTACATGTGTGCTTGAAGAATCCAAGTACACATCCCCTCCTTCTTCCTTGGAGTTCTTTTCTTCTGTAGAAGGAGATCCTTCAGATCCCCTCTTTTTCTCAACTTTGGATCTACACTGCTTCTTGTAGTGCCCTTCTTTTCCACATCTCCAACGTAGCTTTACAAACTTTCCGGGAGATTTAGATCTACCCTTAGACTTAGATCTCCCACTTGAGAAATTAGATCTATTTCTTTCCTAGGAATGTCCTCTTGCAAATAATGTGTATGTGTTATGTCATTCCATATTCTTTCATCTCATATCCTCAGAAAATAAGGATGATACCACTTCATCAAACTTCAAGGTAGTTGTATTACTACCTATGGCCACAACCAGACTATCCCACGAGTCTGGTAAAGAAAACAGTAAACTGATACATTTATCTTCATCTGAAATTTTAATCTCAACAGATACTAACTAACTTACCACAGTATTGAAGGCGTTCAAATGCTCTGCCACCGAGTTGCAATCTCTCATCCTCAGGTTATACAGCTTCTTTCTCAGGAATAGTTTATTTACTAGGGACTTAGATTGATAAAAATTCCCCAACTTATCCCATAAATACTTGGTTGTAGCTTTCTCTGACACATTCAGTAATATTGAATCTAAGAGACATGGTCAGATTGTGCTCTTTTCCTTCCAATTAAAATTTTTCCAGTCATCTGTTGAAGTTCTTGTACGTGCAGTACCTAGATCTACCGTGATCCACTGATCTCTGTCCACCAACAGATCTTCCATATTGAGCTTCCACAAATCAAAACTTTTCCCATTAAACTTCTCGATCTCCATTTTCGAATTTCATGCCATTTCTTTTCACCTAAAAAAATCAATACCACAGAATTCCCACTATAACAAGTCTTATCAAAGTCCTGAGCCAAACCCTTGACCACAAAGGCGTCCCCCTGAAGCCAACAAATCTCTAATTCCAAATGTAGATTTTAACCTTGTACAATATTTACTGCAAATGGATTTTTCAGTAAAAGAACAGAAAAGATACAATGGCAAATACAAACATTACACAGAGATTTTTCCCCTGGCAACCCAAACCAGAAAAACCAGCATATTCTATATTCATTCATAGTGATACATATATTGTTTACAATACAATATACATATGGAGCCAGTGGCATCCGAATCCCTAACCCAATGACTTGGATTAGTCAACAACCATAATTCCTTAACCAGAAATAGAAAACCATCGGCAAAGAAACCATGTGCTGAAAAACCACCTAAATATGTGACACTACTACTTGTGCAAAGAATATAACACATACCCAACACTTTTAAACAGTTAAACACGGAAAATCTAGCCCATCAGCCTAATAATGCCAAGAAGAAAGGGAAAAACTGAAACAATAATAATTCGGGGCCAGGAGGAAATAACCCACAACAAAACCATCTTTCTGGGGGGAACCCGAATCAAGGCAACCAGAACACCCAAGGGGAAAATAACAACAAACGACAAGGGAAGAACAATAACAATATTAGGATGAACTTCCCTTACACTCTCTATGGGGAGTATGGACATTACACTCACCATTGCCCCCAAATTGTTGACTTCAAACGGATGAAAGAGTCCATGAACACACAATGTCCTCCAGCGTTGCCTTCCCCTCAATAGGCCCCACAACAGTATTTGCAATAGCCACCTTCGTTCGTGTTGAAAAAACCCATTCCACACTAAGGTGTGATGAATACCCAATAGGAGGTACAGCCTTCCCCACCCCAAATGGGGCAGTATCAACGCCCAGGTCCCATTCAACCTAGAAATCTGACTGATCACAACATCCTCCTTATCGACGAAGAAGAAATTATTTTGAAAATACATGGTCATCAGTACGCCATGCCTTATATCAACGCCCAGGTCCCATTCAACCTAGAAATCTGACTGATCACAACATCCTCCTTACCGACGAAGAAGAAATTATTTTGAAAATACATGGTCGTCAGTACGCCATGCCTTATGAATCTACACCAACCTCCTTAGAAGCGAGTCCATCTATCGTCGAAAAACCCTTGATGATTCCACGCCCTAACATTGAACCCAACCCTCATATACCTCGTATTTTGTTACGATGGAATGTCAATAACCCTCATGCTAGGGCAACACACAATTACAATCTGGTCAACAAATTAGCATAGTATCCTGCAGCCATGTCTGTATTGGAGGTCCTCCAAACCTGTCCATATTAGCATAAATCCTTACTTTCTGCCTTTGTGGCAGTCGACCCAACTGATACTAGACTCATCACCTTTGATTTAGATAGCGGAGAACCATGCCTCCCTGCCCTGGTAGCTTTCTAGATACCATTTAAGATTCGGAACATCACAGTTCATCGGTGTATCATCGATGAAGGTGCATCCACATGCATCATGTCCAAATTTATATGGAAAAAACTTGGCTCACCAAAGCTAGTACCATCTTTCATCACCCTTAGAGCTTATGATGGTTGACCATCATCCCCTGAAGGGATCTTCCAAAATGTCTCTATCGAACTTCGGGGAAAAACTATCCTCATCGACATTGAAGTTATTGACGCCCCACTCGATTACAATATCTTGTTCGTACATATCTACATGTATGTTATGAATGCAGTAGTCTTCTTTTTTGTTTCAAACAATGATGTTCCCCCACAATGGTAAAATCATCAACATTAACCAAATTACACATTACAAGCCTAATCAATATGCCAACATTGATAACATTCTCCCCCTTGTATTCTCTATCTCAGACGTGTATTCATTCATCAAAATGGGTCCCGGAATTTTTAAGGACCCTTCCTTGTTGGGGGGATATCATGGAGCACCACCTCTCCTACACACTTCAACATAAGTGTGTGTAGTATCTTATAATGGAATAGATATCAAAGACACCACTCCTCCCACTGAGGACCCTACCCTCATCGAAGTTCCACCAGTTGCAGAACTATTACCCCAGGAGTTCCCTAAGAACCCTACTACACCACTTATCTCTGATTTCCCTCCCCCTCCAGCAGAAAATACTGGTTTGGGAGACAATCCCTCAAGCCATTACTCAAAATCCCTTTTTCTACCCCCCACCTGGAGTCCAAGCATTCTAGGTAGATGCAACCCTTACTATTCCTAACATGGTGATTTCCATCCTTGTATGGTATCTTCATCCACCCACGATGGTTCCTCAACCATCTCTCCCTCCTCCGACAGAGGGAATATCGATGTAGATCCCAGTATAGACTCCTGCCACACCACTACTACCCCCAATTGTTGGCACCAATGCCACAGCTTAGGGTAGATGGAGGAAGAAAGATCCCACAGCTCCACTTCCTACCCGAGTTCAACCTCCTTTCACACTATGCGAAAGAGAAGGACACCCCACTAATAGATGCCTTACTCTTCCTGAGTTACACAATCTGGTCCAGCTCGCTAGAGCAACCAACTTGCTTGCCACTCCACCAAGTACATCCACTGCTACTATGGAGTCCTCCACTACAAGCAATAAAGGGTTGCGAACCAAATTCTCTTGTGCCACATGCTCAGAATATGGTCACTACACTCTTCATTGCCTAGATCTACTTCAATTTCTCCAAAAATTATCCGGAGTACACCAAACATCTCAGCTAGAGCCCTCTCAACCACCCCTTACTAATGCTAACATCATTGACATTCGTTATGTCTCTTCGTTTGTCCCTGATCGGATGAGATGTCCTTGTGATCTCTGTAAATCCCTAGCTCATTTCACATACTAGTGCCCTTTGATTGTTGAATACCAAGGTCTTTAATCAACCCCTATTCAACCTCATTCAACCACCTCACCACTCATGACACCAGTCACTCCCCTCTTCCACACTCAGTTACAGGGTCCCATAGCCTTCGTTTTTTGATCTGTTCTCAACCACGGGATCCTGGTCCCAACATCTACACATTCATATTCCTCGGGCCATCATCTACACTTGGCCCCGGAGGGGAATTTTTCTCACACCACGTTCAGGTACACATGCTCATATTATCAAATAACTATTATATGTTCTTTATCATCAAATATTGTTGATGTCGAGTATTTGGTTTTCATGTGTGAAGGTACTTATCTGAAAGAAACATAGCCCCTCCAGGTATATGTTCAACACTAGCATGTAATTATTCCCTCTGAAAATCAATTGCATCTCCCAGTCATACCCTCTAACATTTACCTTTAAGGTCCTTACATCTAGCTCTGCAGTACCTTTACCTCTACTGCATTTGGGTACTATCACCCAGTAGCACTCTCCCCCACATGAGTTGTCCCATTCATAGCACCCCTTGGCAGCTTGACACTCATGTTGATTTCACCCCTTAGGGATGGGAGTCCTAATAGTCTTATGCACTTTCGAGAATGAAGCCCATACTTCTTCTCATCGTATTGCTAGCTTTCCCAATGGACTCCTAGGTCATGTCATATCGGTTCTATTGACTGCACCTCTACAGTATCATTATCCCTCCATCTCATCCACCATCAGTTTTCCCATCTACATATTGTCCTCCATCTATTTACCTCATACATAAACCCACCCATGGAGCCCCCACCCTGCATCAATTCTCTTTCACAACTTGCTCCCTCACAAGCCAAGCCATCTTTCATTGGGGTACCCATTTTTGTATCTATATACTCAACCCAAATTATTCTTTATTTATTTGGTAATTGTAAAATCCTTTGTTTCCAGCATTTACTTAATTTTTTTATCATCGCCCTTGATGACCTTCTTTTCCCGACAAAGAAACCCATGTCACCCTTGGTTGGGGCATCCACTCTCTTTTTTCATTCTGACATAGTTTATGTACCCATGATTTCTGAGTTTGTCCACTTTGTTAGCCTCTGGCACAGTTTAACCCCATATCTAGTTGTCCCCCTGACACTAGATACAGTTTTACGGTTGCTACCAATCATCCTTCAAAATTCCCCAACCAAGGGCAGTCTTGAGTCTCACCGCATCTTGAATTCATTCATGTTACATGTTAGTACATGATATCATATCAGTGGATTTCAAGAATCCCTTTTCTTCTTGGAGTCGTGTCTCCCTTTTGTTGACATCAACACAGTTTCTAGAAGGGAGGCAATATCTTTACTCTCATTACCTTTACCACAGAGAGAATCATCATTGCTCTCTAATTCTGTTGACCCCCATAACATTCGACTTTAGCAAACTCTCATGTTATGGTGGGTCTTACAATGGGACTATTGTAGTTTCTTCATACCATTCGAAGACCTATGAATTTGTTAGGCCATCAATGCCTAGGAGTCATCAACAATTCTTACAGTCGTCCTTGCCTCACTTCAAAGTCCGTTCACCATTTAGAACTGTCATATGTTGTTATCAACCACCCTTAAGGGCGTTGTAGTTATCTACATCAACAAACATATTCAGTTAGAGTCTCACAATTTGGTTACATGACGCGATCATGGGACATGCCCACCTCGTTTGTACACAAATTTTTCTTTTTGTCCCTAGAGAAAGGTTTGGGTCCCACAGTTTTCCCTCTCCCTTCGGCGGATCGCTCTTGCAGTTCCTCTTAGCACTCTTCATTACAATGGCACTCACAGTAAAAGAAAGATTGATGTATTTCGGCTATACGTATTCTCCTAACCTCACACATCAGGGGGCATATGTTATCACTAAAATATCGTTCGCAACATTTCACACAAATGGTTACAGAAACACAGCAATGCCAACAGAAATTAGTTCACCTGTGGCACTGAAATGCATTCAAAAGGCAAAAAACTATACAATTGGGTCAAAAATTGACCTGCACAAATTCACCAAAGGAAGCGCGTGCACAGTGAGCAATGTGTGTGGGCCAAAAAAGCTCTCTGAGCGCACAATGTGCCAAGTGCATGACTTTGTACAGGAAAATTTGTGCACTTCTATGAACAATGCATTTATGGATCTTGTCGACCCCTCAACCACATATGGATCATCTCCCAACATGATTTTACCTTCATATCTGAACGAAATATGAATGGGGGGTTGGTCAAGGACTAGAGGGTGCCCTAAAAGGCCCCTTGTTCACACCAAGAAAAAATTACATTTTGCCTTGAAGAAATGTTATAAATAAGAGCCATGGGTGCACTAAGAAACCAAGATATTCATTGCATTGTTATGCTGCAAGAATTCTCCCTTGAGAATCCTCTTTTCTCTTTGGAGCCTTCAAACATCATTGCAATAGGACATTCCACTCACCTCTTGAGGGAATAGGCATTGATTTTCTTCACCATTTTCCATTTCTTCCATTGTATGAAGATCTCTCCATTGGGGAACTCAAGAGCCCTCCCAAGGAGGAAGAGGGGACTCATAAGTCCTACGGTATTTTTCCTAATAATCTATTGATCCCTTGGTAGAATTATGTTGGTCATTAGTTGATTTTCATGGTTCTAAGTTTCTCATGCTTTCTAACTTTTAATTCTTAGTTTTTTTAGTTTATTTCTTTGTTTATTACATGTGTTTGTCTTGTTTAACCCACTCACAAACTACTGTCTTTTCTAGCAGGCTCATCTAGACATGCAAGTGTTGTTGTTTTTCTCACCCAAGTGACGAAACCAACACAACAATCAGGATCTAAGCTATCATGATCATAGGTATTTAGTGGTATGAAATTATCATCATATAGTCACCAAGCCAAGGTAGTGGCTCTGAGTTACACAAGTGAGAGAAAGGGGATCTCATCATGAGCAAACCTTCTCATTTTTGTGAGGTGTTTTTGAATGGAATTGTCGTTATCTAGTCACCAAACTAGGACAGTTGCATTCAAATTGTTCCTTAAAACATAAAATAAATAAAGAATGGCAAGAATATGGGCTTGGAAAAAGTACATATGAAATGAAGGTGCCACACACCCTCTATAAAGGTACCCATAAATGAGATAATACAAGCCCTTGTATGTCATGAAACTCATCGACCTATGAAGTCTAAACACCTTCAACCTCATCATCCACTACATAACCTTGAAATTCCATCCTTAGGAGCATCCCCCACTTGAAGGCTTTGGTCTACCCAATAGGACTTTTATGAAACCCCTCCCATACTTAAACTTGGTCAATTGTATAGGTTTTTTGAGCATTTGTTTAATTTGATGAGGTATTTTTGATGCACATGTTTAGGTTCCTTGCTTATTATATGTGGTTTACACTTTTCATGATATCTTTGACTTGATATCGTTGGAGGGCATACCATTTTGTTTTGCAGGACCTTGCTTGGTGGCCAATTTTGGGAGAACAAGCCTGGCTTGGGATTCCATGGGGAAAGGATCCCACAGGCTAAATGTTGTATGCCTAGACATTGAATCACATAAACATTCCTTTGGAGGTTTACATGGCATCATGGAGGATCTTATACATCCCCTATTACCCAAACGACTCGCCTAGCAGAGCCAAATGTCACCTTTTGAGGCTTGACGTCATGCTTGAGTGGGTTTGATGGTGATGGAGTTATTGTACATTGACACTTGGCACATTTTGACTGAATCAGACATGGACTGACCCTAGCACATGACGAAGAGGCTCAAGGAGCCCCAAAAACCTCCATTTTCCTCTCCAACAACTTGCTCAAGTGGCCAAAACATTTTTTAAAGGGGTGACATCATCTTATTTTTAGGGTTTCTATTGTGTTAAAGTGAAAATTAAATATTATTCTTTGATGAAAGGGGTAAGATAAGGGTTGTTGACCCCTTATATTATGTTTTATTCTTGCTACCTGGACAAACTATGTTTTAATACTTTTGTATAAATAGAGATCATGTGAATCTCATTCCATAACACAACTCTCCCATTGTGAGAAGTATTTGGCTGAAATTTCCACTCCCCTTTGGGATTTTCTCTCTCTCTTGCATTTAGTCATGGTTTAATTTTATATTGGTGGAAGGAAGTGGTGCGCTACCTCCTATGGAGAATTTCTCTTGCATATTGGTGGATAACTCTTGGTAAAGTAGAAGTTTATCTTATTGATTCTTGCTCCAGTTGACGAGTTTCATCTTGTTATTGTCTCTTTTCTTAGTTGCAAGGTTAACTAGTTGAACTTCCTGGGAAGTATAAGTGCATACAACCCCACTAAGATCATCAATTTTTTCTTGGAAATAATTTATTACTTAAGGAAGTGCTAGGAGAAGTAAAAAGGGCTTACACCCTTCTAGTACTTTTCCTAGTTAGCTTTACTTTCCTTGGGGAGTAAGAGAGTTTACACCCCCAAGGAAGTAGTATAGTTAACTCAATATTTGACTCAATAACCCAATATCCAAGGAACTAATCATTTACTTTTTTCATTGGAGAAATAAAATAGTTGCATTGGGAAACGTGACTTTCAGTCATTTCAACTTTCTACAATCTAGGTTTTGTTTCTTGTGCCTAGAGAACCTCTTAGCCACTAGGGAATCCCATATAAAGGGGTATTGCTTGTTTTTGTTACAAAATTTCATCTTCATCCATTAGGGATACAAAAAACCTAACTTTCTCTCACTCATAACTTGCTTTTCAACCATCAGAATTAACTAAGAGTTTGCCATTTTATTCTACTTGGTCTATTGCATATTTTGGGTGGATTCTTTGTAAGTTTTGGTGGTTGAGTTTTCTATCGTAAAAAAAAAATTTCTACAGCCATAAGTCTGAAAAATATTTCTGCAAACATCTTTTTTTACAATCTTCTTACATTGCTAAAGTCTAATTCTATCTTACTTGGGTTGATCTAGTTGTTTCTAGTTTATCTCTTGCTCTTTCAACTAGACTTTTAGCAACTCATTTTGCAGCATTCATTATCATTTTTATTGCTGATATATATTGTTACTAACTGTTGCAATTAGGGACAAAAAGATTAAATTAATTTGTCATCATATACTTGGGCTTGTATCGTTGTTTTAATTATGTCTTGGGAAGGTACAACCAACATTCGCAAGGTCTCCTACTTCTTGGCAACTCTTGGCTACCATAAAGACCTTACTCAAGACCTTATCCACATATAGAAACTTGACCGATAAGGGAATTCCTTCATACATCTCACTTTCCACCTCTTTTCCCCCTCAAGTCACCGGGATTCCCCCCTTGAGGTGACCACTTCACCTCTAAAGTGATAGGAACACCTGCCTAAGGTGACAATGGGTAGGTGCTCTCTAAGTTGTCGTCATTCTGGTGGTTGGGTCGAGATTTTCCCAACCTACAACTTGTGTGATAAAATTTTGGCGTCGTTGTTGGGGAGGATTTTGAAGTACCTCTACTTGTCCAAGAAAGGGAGATTTTTAGTGAGCCTTTTTCTTTGCTTAGCAATCCTCCCACCATGTGAGGACTGAGCGTTTCATAGTGTATTTGATCCTTCAATCCCATCTACAAGTGGGACATGGGGTATCCTTGTGATGTCCACATTGCCTTCTCTTACCACCATTAGACCAATACCATCTATCCATTTTCCTACACGTCCCTTGATCTAGGGGACCCAGGCTCTGTCTTCATTTCCATCTATTATTATACCTAGTGTACCTACACCCATCCCTTCTATTATGATGCCCACTTCTGGATGTTCTTCCGATGGGGGGGCGAGCCTTGGTTTCAACATGGGAGGTGGAACTCCTTCTACCTCCACCATTCCTATGAGTGGCTCAATATCATTATGTGAAAGTGTACCTTTTGGGTGGAAATTTCCTATTGGTTTTGGGGTTGCCTCTAGTTAGGTTGGGAAAAATAGTATCTTAGAAGGATTTAACTACCCATGGGCCATGGGTTAGCACACATTTCCTTGGGGCCCATCCCTCAAGGGTAACTTTTCAAATTGGGGAAGATTTCCATTTATCAATACCTCAGGTTCCATAGGGTTCTTCCCTGGGCCTAATTTTGGGAACGTTTTTCCTGGAGGATTTACACCTATCCCTGGGGGAAATCCCCTTGGGGGCACGTCTAGTCTAGGGAGAATTCATGATCCTAGAAGTGCCACTATCCCTGGGGAAACTCAATATTTTGGAACATGTCAGCAACCTTTTGATAGTACAAATGTATGGGGTGCACAAGGTTCATACGGAACAATAGAGATTTCATTTCCCTCCCATTATTCATTTGTTCATACACCATTTCCCTTCCTAGAAATGTTAGACTTACCTTACTTATCACGGTTGAAAAATGAACCTATTTCCCACAACCCTTCATGGCCAGCCATGCCTGGAAATATCCCATTAGACATTCCAAAATTTGATGGAAAGATGAGAGAAGACCCCTCCATACACATCATGACGTATTACTTATGGTGCTCATCCAATTCCTTGATGTATGATAGTGCGGGGTTACGTCTTTTCCAGAGATTCCTAACTGGAAGTGCCACTAAGTAGTATATTGAGTTATAAGGTGCTTCCTTCAAAAGCTTCAATGACTTGGAAATGGATTTCCTAAAGCATTATGAACTACCCATTCAGTGCGAGATAGGAATGAAGATCTTGACATCACTGCGTCAAGACACTGACACTCACATTTTAGATCACATTCATGAGTGGCAATGAAGGCGTAGGATGATCAAGACCTAGATCTCAAATAATCTCTTGATGGATTGTCTCACCAAATCCCTCCTTCCAACCATTTCCAAGGATGTACCTATGTTCGGGGAAGCTAACGAGGACCAATCCATTATGTGTACCCAACACTTGGACTTGATTTACTCTAAGTTGGGTACCCTTTATGACATTATCCCCCATGCTCATAGGTTGTAGTTAGATCCAAAGAATCCAAACCCAGCACCCCATGTTGATGGTGTGGTTGTGTAACATCCCGCTCTGGCGCACATGCCAAACTTATTCTTTGAGGACACTTGC
>JASDQU010012528.1:0-12059 GCA_032191745.1 Picea mariana
AGCAGCGAAGTGATGCAAGCCAATGGAGCAGCTCTACCAGAGGGCCGAGAGTAATCTGGTGGTGATGCCAGAGCGACTGTGAGACAAGGTGTCCCAAGCGCTCTCGACAGGTGAAAATGAATCGGCGAGCTATGAACCCGAACCATATACCCAGATCAATAATGATCGCCATCGCGTCCGGCATTGAAGTTCGAAACTCGGTGCTGGTACCTTCCCTAGGTGCGGGCAGGCTCCATGAATGAATTCGCTGGTGTGAATTCATGGCATATTAATGTGCCGTTGGTGCGAGCCGATGAGTCGACTGCCGTCAGTTCCCCGCTCGCCTCCACGTGGTCGCTTACAACGCACAGTCACCCCATCCGGGAAAAACTTTATAAATTAATTAAACATATATGGAAATATGATTTTTTTTTGTTCATATCATTATTTAAATATGTTTATTAACTAAACATTAAGAATATTAAATGAACCAAGAAAATCAATTGTATTACGTTTTGTGACAATCCTTATTAAATGTTTGTTTAATTAATTAGACATTATTTACCCCAAGTAGGTGGTATAACTTGGTATCAGATTATTGATGGCAATTAAATTGTAGAAGCACCACCTTTCAAAAAGGTGTTGTTCCAATGGCTAAATTTCCAACACATGGTTTATGTATTAATTATAAATAATAATGTTATAGTTATTGATTTGATAAAAATTATGATTTCGAAATGAGAACTTTAGTTTTAAAAGTTTATATTTTTGTGTTAAAAACATGAAAATCAAAACCTTGAAATCGAAAAGCGGTGTCATAAGTAGCACCCATTTTTGTGGGAGGTTAAATTTACAACATTTTACAACCATGGCCTTATGAGCATGTATTATTTCTAATAAAATCTTAAAATCAATCTTCAACTCAAAAAGTGGTGCTACCTTTTTCATTATTTATTTATTTTTTCTATTGGTGGCACCCTTTTTTTTCATGGCTAAAATTACAACTTATTTGAAACCATGGTCTCAACAACTAGTGCCTTTACAACCAAAATATTAAAATCAAGCCCCAAATTGAAACATGGTGTTACCAATAGCACATTTTTTTTCAAGCTTAAAATTGTAACATTTTTTAAACCATGGCTTAAAAAATCAGTATTGTTGCAAACAAAACCATAACATCAAACTTCAAATGTCAACTTCTTTAAGCTTAAGTTATCACTCTAAATATCAAACAATAAATAATTCCTTGACAATATCACCCTATAATTTAAAAACTCAATATTACTTCTAGCTATTTTATTTATTTATTGATCAAAAATTAAAAAAAACAATTCCATTGAATTAAACAAATTATTTCATAAAAACATTCTTACATTACATATACTTAAATATTGTTTGTAACTTATTAATAAAAATTCCATTGAATTAAATACAAATTATTTTATAAAAAAATATTGTTGCATTATCCATATTCAAATCATATAAGCTAAGAAATCTTGTAATATTATTCATAATCAAATTAAATAGGCCAAGAAACTTTGAAATGATTCATTAATTTATGGAAAGATTATATGTAAGTTGAAACACTCCTTTAGAGTTACTATACAAACATCATATTAGTAAAAATATATATAACATTTGATACAAAAATTAAATCTCATTTATGGATTCCAATACACCATCTGAATTTGCATCATATTTAGAGGAATGATTGGATAAAGATGTATATGGCCCATCTTCTTATATATTGATGATTCAAGTGCACCATCTAACCCTTCATGGATGCCCAACATTTTAGATGCCAAAAGCCTTTTGGATCTACAACTAAGTTCGCCAAACTCCCATCTTCCAGCTATTGTTTATAGTAGCAACCTTTTAATAATATATGTAGTCATTTGAAACATCCTTACTAGGTGAAAGATGTAACTCTCCATTCTTCTTTCTTATTCTTTATTTTTTATTCAATCTCGGGGAGCATTGATTAAAGACTCTAGCACAATTCACAAGAGAGATTCATTATCACTAAGGAGAATTTCAATAGGTAGTTTCTAGTACTTAAAAGCTTAGTAATATTTTTTCAATATTCATCATTTTTGGAAGAAAAGAGAGAGAGAGAGAGAGAGAGAGAGAGAGAGAGAGAGAGAGAGAGAGAGAGAGAGAGAAGAAGAAGATAAAAGTTTTTTTATTAAAACAAATCATGAACCATATAGTTTTTTTTCATGTTTTTTAAACAAAGCAGACCTTTAAAACAATATTATTAATAATAAATCAAAACATTGGAGATCTAGGTGTTTTTAGTGGTCCAATGAATCCAAAAACCCCCCACTTTCAATATATTTTAGGGGAAAAGACTTAAAAAAAATAAAAATGTGTTGTTTCAAATGGATCACAATGTTAAGAAGAGATGGTCATGGAGGTCGTTGAGAAATGTCAACCACCTAGAGCTAAGAAAAGGTTGAGTAAGGCTTCTAAAAAGTGATCCAAGAGGCAACAAAAGAAGGCAAAGGTAGTAACCATGGAACCTTTGGTGGATGTGGAAGTAGAACATAAGTCAATAGAATTTAGTGAAGACGAAGAATTGGAGGATGAGGAATCCTCCCAACAAGTAGCATGGAAAATAATAGTGTTGCAAGGAGATTCATTCAAGCAAAGTTATGAAGGTTTTTATGCTTGAGTGGTGTGATTGAGTTTGGTAAAGTTCTTAGGGAATTCTATGAGGAAAATTTAGATGACTTGGAAAGTGTTTAAGGCATGGCGGAGCTGAATTGAGATCATTGTTGAAGACATAAATCTGCATAAGTTACACTTGTAGGTGCTTTAGGGGTTGGATTGTGTAAGTGGAGTGACAGTAAGGTAAGAATGCCTCAGTCTATTTATACTTCTATAAGAAGAGTCACAAGTAGTGTCCAAACTTCCTTGTGTACTCGTGTTGTTATAACATTATTTATACCAAAATTTAAGACATATCCCTTGGGTGTCACCCAAACATCTTGTGTTGTGGTTTCTTTTCTTGATTTGTGTTATTGTTCCTTGCGATGTTCTATTTAGCTAAGTGTTGATGTATTGTGATAAATGTTAACGTGTATTGTTGGGATGTTTTAAGGCCATCATTGGATTCTAAGACTAGTGTTAGTGAACTTGGTTGAAGTGCCAACAATGTAGCTTAGATTATAGTTATTGGTAGACTTTAGGTGAAGAGGCATAGTTTGATTACAAGTAGGCACAGGTTGGTCAAGCCCCTATGGAAAAAGAAAGTTAATGTCACATGACCTAGGGTACTTCAGCTAAATATTGAGTGGAAAGTCCTAGGGTTGTGACAATATCCTTCAATATAGATAGTCTACACGTAGGAAAGGAACCCTATTTCCAACAATCCTCTTTACAACACATCTCCTATTTCTCTATAGTGTATAAAGCTTTGTTTCAATCACTTCTTTCCCTTCATGTCGAGCATCTGCAAAGACTAATGATGTTGATAACGATTTCCACATCCTTAGTCAAGTTACCTTTCAAAGGTAAACAATGTCTTTCTAACCACCATACTATCACAACATGTTTTTTTTAAGGCCACATTATGAAGATATAACTTGTATATCATGATTCATAATGTGTCATGACTACAAGGTAAAAAAGGATTCTTAATAAAATTGCTAACATCCCACCTTAAACAAGGAAGAAAATATGATTTTCAAACTCAATCATTGGTGTTGGGCTCTGCTAGCAACCTCTATACCAACACCATTTTTATTCTTTCTTAGTGTATCAACACTAAACATATACTTAATGGGAAAAAACCATATGCAAAGTGAAGTTTGCATCAATCCCAAGGTAGTTGAAGTTGTAGCATTAGGTTTGATTGCACAAGCAAATCAAATGGTTCAACCTCAACCACCTTAGAATAGGCACAAACTTGCATGGAATATAGCCTTGTTGACTCAACGTGCTAGTGAATTTTGACCTTTTGTGATTGATATTCCACACATGAAACCACTATCATGAGTAAATTGAGATGAATTATTATCCATTAGGAAGTCCCCATTTTCACACTGACCTTTAAACTTTAACATACATGTCTAAAGAAAATTAGATCTACATCAACATATCACAAATTTGGTTTCCAAAACTTGGCAGTGTACACAAGGAAGGTGTTGGAGCCGGAAGTCACTCTTGGATTGCTTGCAGGAGCAGAGACCGATGCCCATCAGTTTAATGTCATGATTTGTTTGAAAGGGGGTGATCAAATGGAAGAAAACTCAGAACAGCCGTCTCAACTTAGAAACTAGGCCAGGCGTGCATGAATGAGTGAGGTCTTGATAAACTTCAAACAATGAGTTGCAATAAAGGGTGAGTAGGGGGAAGACTTTGTAAGAAGGGTGCAAGGGTCTGTTGTAGGCATCAAGCTTCTAACAGACTGTGAAAGCAGGCATCTGAAAGCAAGATCCTCTTGATCCTCTTACTTCCAAATGAGGGAAACCAGAGAAAACAATAATGCAACAATAAATCATTTATCATAACAGAACTGTGTTAATCCATGTGAAGCATTCGATCATGAACTCTCTAGCCAGAGATGAAACATAGATGGAAAAGGAAAACTGTCTGTCATAAACCAAGAAGTATCAAACACTGATACATAAACCAGAAAGCTAGAATATTTACTGAAACTTTACAGTCCGGAGCTTAGCTCTACCATCGATAGATACAAAAATGGCGAAAACGCCTACATATACTCAAAACAACAACAATATCGGGACCGAGATATGGCATTGAAAGCTTTGCATCTGCATGGATTCTGACAGTCAACCTCTGAAAGATCATGCAACTTATGTCAGATGCAATCTGGCTCTTTGATAGTTCCAATAGCGAAACGACGTGCCTTAAATTCATGGCCGTGCTTTCCCATTATGGAGGAAACGATGTCTAACCACCACCAACCGCTTCAATAACTGCTTCATAGGGATTGAGGACGACCTGGCCAACTTGGCATCTTTGGGACGTGGAAGGCTTCTTTCATTGCCACCTGGAATAACTGAAAGGTTTGATGGATATGCGTGGAGGCCGACACGGAAGGTGGGGCACGGGAATGGAGTGATGGGGTGTGCGAAGGGTGATAGAGGATAGTTCATGGCGAAAGACCTCAAGATGAAGGAGGGAAGACGAGAGATAACGAATTTGCCTTTTGGTGAAGGGCTGACATGGAAAAGAGCGGGACACTTGGCGAGTGGCAAGTGGATGATGAGAAGAAGGGAGGACATGATGGGGGAAAGGGCCCATGCTAGTTAAACCCAGAGCTGCTGAGAAGGATGGGGTTGTCCGAGCGTCGTTGATCCAGGCGCTGTAATATCGACCGTTGGAAGCTGCTTGCTCGATTCCGGACCCCCCCCTCTGCTTAAAGGTAGAAAGGCAAGGGGGGTTCGAAATGGTCTTTATCGTCGTTGATCTGGGCGCGCTAATCTGGACTGTTGGAGAGTTGCGCCCGCGATTCCGGACCCCCCCCCACTTAAAGGTCGAAAGGCAAGGGGGTCCGGAATTCGCTGTGCGCCGTTGATCTAGGCGCACAAATTCCAGCCGTCCAAAAGTGATTCTCGTTTAACACAGGCGCACTTGCGCCCAAAACTTAGGACAAGTGGGTTTTGACCCATCCTTTTACATTCTAACCCCTTTACAAGAAATATCGCTAACATTTGGCTCCATGGGGGATAGATTCGTCCCTGTGATGCTCTAAGAACTCTTTTTGCAGATTCAGTGCCTTTGCTGTTGGGCTATGGAGTCATTTATTAGTCCGAAAAACGAAAACAGAGACAATATTTACAAAACAAAATAAAAGAGTCGACTACGGCTCTACAAAAAACACTTTTTTTAAGAAATGCCCATTAACTGGGCTGCTAAAAACTTCTTTGCCTTCCAGATCCTGCAACCTGTAAGTGTTGTTTGAAAATACTTCAAGGATATTGAAAGGCCCGAACCAGAGGGCATCAAATTTACTGTGTTTTCCCTTTTCTTGTCTGGGTGCATCCCATTTGAGCACTAGGTCACCCTGTTTGAATTCTTTCTTTCTGTTCTTCCTGTCAAAAGACTGCTTGATCTTCTGCTGATGGTTGTAGGCTCTATCCCCGACTTGTTCTCTGATCTATTTCACTTCCACCATTTGATGAATCCTTCTGAGCACATGGTTGGGTTTTCCCTCAAGGTCCTGGAGGAATTTGGCCACAGACAGGGCGAGCTGAGTAGGGAAAACCGCCTCTATTCCGTAAACAAGTTGGAAAGGTGAGATGCCCATAGATTTCTTTGTTGTCACCCGATCAGCCCAAAGAGAAAATTTGAGCTTTGAGTCCCAGGCCTTCTGATTGTCCTCCAGTAGCTTTTTGATAAGCTTGATCAGGCTTTTATTGGAGGATTCTGCCAGTCCGTTCCCTTGAGGATAGTATGGAGTAGAGTGAACCAATGAAATCCCAAATTGTTCACAAAATTTGATCAGAGGCTCAGACCTGAAGGGGGAGGCATTGTCAGTGACAATCCTGCTTGGGCAGCCAAATATGGATATGATGTCTTCCAAGAGGCTGATGATTACTTTGTGAGAAGTTCTCCTGGTGGGGACAACCTCTATCCACTTGGTAAAATAATCAGTTGCAGTGAGGATCCATCTGTGCTGGCCACTTGAGGGAGGATGAATCTCTCCGATGAAATCCAATCCCCACTGCTGAAAAGGTGTCGAAACTACCACAGGCTTTAATGACAGGGATTTGAGTTGTTTCTTACCTGAGAACTTCTGGCATTTGATGCTAGCCCTGACTACCCTGCAGACATCAGTAAACAAAGTAGGCCAGTAATACCCATCTCGGAGGATTTTGTGAGCTGTGGTCTTCCAAAAATGATGCCCCCCACAGAGACTGCTGTGAAAATCAAACATCACCTTCTGGGCTTGCAGCGGGTCCAGGCATCTTAACAGTATTCCCAGAGGGTCTCTCCAGTACAATGCTTGGTCAATGAGACAATACCTGACCGATTTGAGCTTCAAATCTCTGGCCCTACTCTTTCCTAATCCGTCAGGGGACTTTAATTCTTGCAGAAAATACAAGATATCCCTGTACCAGGGACATGATGCTAGGGGTATAATGATCTGGGAATTCCTGTTGGATGACTCAACTTGCTCGTTGATGAAGTTATTCCCCAGAGTCTTGAAATTGGATTCAGCCAGCAATCTGGCCAAACCTTGCCCCTTTATCAACTTGGTGGGCTTAATCTCTAGGTCAAACTCCAGGATCTTGGCGATCCACTTACCCCTTCTCTCGTCTATGTCAGGCTGTATAAGAATGTCCTTCACAGAGGCTGAAGGGACATATGCAGTGATTTTTGAATGCAAGACATAGACTCTGAAAGCCTTGAGAGCTTTCACCAGGGCATAGGCTTGCTTCTCCATGATCTCGTATCGGAGCTCTGCATCTCTCAGTGCCTTGCTAAAGAAGGCAATAGGCTACTCTTGTCCTTGATCATTTTTCTGCAGTAAGGCTTCTACTACTGTATCAAAAGAAGCAAAAGAAAATATCAAAAAATCTTTGGAATAATCGGGACTGATTAGCACAGGTGCCTCAGTCAACGCCTTCTTTATTTGATCGAAAGATTCCCTGGGTGCAGAGGTCCATCTTACTTCACTCCCCTTCTTGAGCATGGCATTGATGTGTTTCACCAACTCAACGAAATTTGAAACAATCTCCTCAGAAAATTAATCCTTCCCAAAAATGCCTAAAGCTCTTTGTTAGATCTGGGAAGGGACAGGGCCTGAATTGCTTCTACCCTATCGGGATCAATCCTTACTCCCTCTGTTGATACTATATGACCTAACAGTTTTCCCTCTTGCATAGCGGATAATGATTTCTTGGGGTTTAGAGATAGGCCATACCTCTGACACTTCTGGAAAACCTTCTTCAAGTGGTAGTGGTGCTCTTTATCAGTCTTGGAAAAAATTGTTATGTCATCCAGGTAAATGACCACAAACTTATCTTTTTCCCCGATGAAGGCTATGTCCATGACTCACTGAAATGTGGCCCCTGCATTCATCAGCCCAAAAGGCATCTTGGCATACATGAATGTGCCCCAAGGAGTGGTGAATGTTGTTTTTTCTCGGTCCTCTGGCATGACTGATATCTGATTATATCCAGAGAAACCATCAACCATGGATATCCTGGATGCGCCAGTGACTCTCTGTAATATATGTTCCATGCTGGGCAGGGGATAATTGTCCTTTCTGGAACTTCTATTCAGGTTCCTGAAATCAACGCAGAGTCTGATTTCCCCACTTTTCTTTCTTACCGGGACCAAATTGGCTACCCATTCAGAATATCTCAAGGGGATAATGATCTAGGCATCCAGCAGCTTCTTCACTTCCTTCTCCATGACAAGTAACAACATGGGATTTATCTGTCTTAGCTTCTGCTTGAATGGCTTAGCCTCTTCTTTTAGCGGGATCTTGTGCTCAGTGACTGATGTGTCATATGTCTTGAGGTCTTCGTAAGTCCATGCAAACACATCAACAAACTCCCTTAGAAACTCAATATATTCGGCCCTCTGCTCCTCAGTCAAACTCCTTGACAGCTTGACCAATTTAGGCTCCTCAGGTGTGCCTATGTTGCATTCATCTGTTTCGACATCATTACCTGAAACTCTACCCTTCACGGCCACATCGTTCCCGTCAAACAACCTTTCTAATGGGATTAGTCCTTTCGAAATGTGGTTGCTTGGTAGCTGAATGATCCGGTGATCAACAATTTTATTCAAAAACTCCCCAGGTTAACAGTCAGGCTTTCCTTCAATGTCGGGATCCTTGTCTATGTGAAATGAAAAATATTTATCAATGGATTGAAGAAACTTTTCGATCTCTTGATCATCCTCAAATACCCTCCAATGCTTGACATTGTCTGGTACAGAGGGCCTATACTTTATTTCGACGTCGGACCCGGCAGGGGGCAACGCAAAAACCTCGAGCACACTAGCTGTGAAAGCTAAAAAGTCGGCTGGAATATTTTCTCCCCTTGGAATATAGGAAATGTTAAAATCTAGGAAGAAATTATCAACTAGGTCCCATACCTCGTTCCTGTAATTCTTGAGCTGAGGATTCTTAGCTTGATAAACATTTTTGACCTGCTGGACAATCAGCTCCGTGTCCCCAAACACAGCTATCTCCCTTATTTCCATCTGCTGCGCGACCCTCAGCCCTAGAACCAGAGCTTCATATTCTGCCACATTGTTGGTGACTTCAAATTCTAGCTTGTATGACAGAGATATGGTCTCATGGGAGGGGGATATGAATACCACCCTAGCACCTACACCCATACTGGAGGAAGCTCCATCAAAGAACATCTTCCACACAGAGGTGGTTGGAGGGGGTATCTCCTGATTAAAAATGGGCTGCTTTCTGATCGGTAAAGGAGCCTCAGGGGTGTGGGTGAGCTGTAGTAAACTGGAGCCTAAATCAGTGTCCAAGGCATAGATGGGATGATTGGTAGGGCTGGCTTCATCACTGATTATGTAGGCCAACTAGGCTTCTCTGTACAGTCTCCTATGTTCCCCTCCAAAGACAGGAATGGTGGCATATGTGAGATCCATCTGCAAGGTTCCACCTAGTCTCTTTATCCAAGATATTGACAACAGCATGCCAAACTTGGGGGGAACATCAGCTACCACAATATCCATGACCATACTCTTCATGGGCAGCTGAAACAGGGAAACTACCAGGTCCTTAATGACTCCCAAACACTGAACCCTCCTGGAGTCAAAAGAATAGAGGTCATGATAGGCTCGGGTGACTTCTAGTCCTAATTCCTCCATGACAGTTTTGGGCATGAGATTGTGGGAGGCCCCTGAATCCATAAGGCAATTATGCAACACTTTGTCATGTATGTTCAGGGATGTGTAGAAGGGAGGGGATGAATCATGTCTGTCTTCTACCATGGGACCTAGGACAACTGCGGGCCTTTCATCTTGGAGGTTTATGGAATCTGTGAGAGGGTATGAGGCTTCTGACTTCAACAGCTCAGAGAAGCGTTTTTTGAATTCCCCATGTTTGATTAACTCAGTGAGTGGCACATGAATTCTGATTTTTTGAATCTCATGTTCGAAATTGAAAGAAGACATAGGCTTTGGGATTTCTCTAATTTCAGGAACATGATTATGAACAATGGGAGAGAGAGGTTGAGCTTTCTTACCTCTTTGAGCGTCTGCTACTTCATTAGCAGGTCTCTCTGTCCTAGTGGATGGCTCTGGAACATCAGGTGTTTCTATCCTTTTGTCGGACCTCAGGTTATATCTGCCTCGGCCACAACTAGCTTTGTCTCCCTTGCTCAATTCATTTAGCTGACTGTTCATGAGAGACTCCTCGTATGCTGACTGGGTCAGATGAGGGAAAGGGGGAGTGACTTCTAATGAGTGGATTTTAGGCTCAGGCTCATCTGTTTCCCTTTCTTCTTCATTAGCCACAAAATTGTTCTAGAAGGGAGCCTGAATTCTTTGGTCGTCTCTATCTCTTCCCCTCTCTCCGTGCATGGTCGGGGAAGTGATGTTATTTGGCCTTCTGAAACCCCCCTTATTTTTAGTGTTCTGAGGGCCCTTATACATTTTCTTCCTTTCCACCTTTAATCTCTCCACCTCTTCTTTAAGGAGGTTCATGACTCGAGCCAGCTCATTTACTTGAGGGTGGGGAATTGATGGGCCGGAAGTTGAAGCTTCCGATTTTTCCTTTCTTCTGTCTGTGTCAGCCTGGTTTCTCAATTTGTCAGCTGCCAATATGTTGGATTCCACTTCTATAGCTGCATCCTGCATCTGAGCTAAAGAGGTGTCTCTTCTTTCTCTTAACACGAGACATAAATTGGGATCAAATGCGCCAGCATAGGAAATTTGAGCAGAGACCTCTAAGGGTTTTATCTCTGCAGGAATTTTGTTGTACATCTTATTAAATCTTCTGGAGAAGTCTGAGATAGACTCTCCTTCCATCTTCTTCAGAGACCCAAACTCTATCATGTAATACATATAATCCTTCCTGTCTCCCCACTGTCTCAGGAAAACAGTATCCAGAGCTTCGATTCCAGCAATAGATCTAGGGGCCAATCCTCTAAACCATTTTCTAACCTCACCATCCAAGCTATGGACAAAGACTCTCATCCAGACATCTTCATTCTCTATATTGAGGTTGTCTGCATAACTGTAAAAAGCATCCAGGTGATCTTCTGCAGTTATGTCTCCTTCCCCGGTGAACTTGGGCATGTACTTCAAGTAGTCTTCAACAGGGAGAGGATTCATAGGATGAGGTAGGATTAAGGGAGCATATCTAGTGGCGACTATGGCATCCATTCTGGTCGGAGGGGGATTAGCGCCAGCCATAGGGATATTGGGTAGAGGAGAACTCGGAGGAGAAGGAGTATGGACTCTACTCAAGCATTCTACTCAATCCATGCTCTATTTATGACCCCAACTCTAATGTGGAACTTTTTTTTATGGATTTTGTTTTGTGGATTGTACCCCACTAGCACAATTATCATCATTGCACTAGCATATCAAGCCAAAAAAAAATCAATCTAAGATTAATGCTAGTGTAAGAGTGTAAAAGGGTAGTGACAACTTTTTTTAGCTTTGAGCCTTATCACAAATAATGAAACACCCTCATACCACTTCTCTTAGATAAATTGACTTGGTTGAATGTTTGCTTGAAAATGCCCCATTGGCACAATTATCATCACCACACTACCATATCAAGCCAAAAAATGAATCAATCACTACACTATGTTAGTGTGAGAGTGTAAAAGTGCAATGAAGACTTTTTTTATCTAATGGCCTTATCACAAACAAGGAGTCAGCCTCATACCATATGTAACTTAGTTGAACATAGGATTGCCTTTGTTATTCACAAGTGATCCTAGAGTCACTTGAAAGAAGATAGAATGAACCACACCATATCCCACTTAATTAGATAGAAATGAGAATGTTTAGAGTATCACGGTGTTAATAACTTCAATAATAATCAATTGTTACCCATACACCACAGTCATAAGAGAGCTCTATGTGATCAACATGCACATTAATAAACAATAGTG
>JASDQU010012528.1:29653-58570 GCA_032191745.1 Picea mariana
TGTTATAGTTATCGATTTGATAAAAATTATGATTTCGAAATGAGAACTTTAGTTTTAAAAGTTTATATTTTTGTGTTAAAAACATCAAAATCAAAACCTTGAAATCGAAAAGCGGTGTCATAAGTAGCACCCATTTTTGTGGGAGGTTAAATTTACAACATTTTACAACCATGGCCTAATGAGCATGTATTATTTCTAATAAAATCTTAAAATCAATCTTCACCTCAAAAAGTGGTGCTACCTTTTTCATTATTTATTTATTTTTTGTATTGGTGGCACCCTTTTTTTTCATGGCTAAAATTACAACTTATTTGAAACCATGGTCTCAACAACTAGTGCCTTTACAACCGAAATATTAAAATCAAGCCCCAAATTGAAACATGGTGTTACCAATAGCACATTTTTTTTCATGCTTAAAATTGCAACATTTTTTAAACCATGGCTTAAAAAATCAGTATTGTTGCAAACAAAACCATAAAATCAAACTTCAAATGTCAACTTCTTTAAGCTTAAGTTATCACTCTAAATATCAAACAATAAATAATTCCTTGACAATATYACCCTATAATTTAAAAACTCAATATTASTTCTAGCTATTTTATTTATTTATTGATCAAAAATAAAAATAAAAAACAATTCCATTGAATTAAACAAATTATTTCATAAAAACATTCTTACATTACCTATACTTAAATCTTGTTTGTAACTTATTAATAAAAATTCCATTGAATTAAATACAAATTATTTTATAAAAAAATATTGTTGCATTATCCATATTCAAATCATATAAGCTAAGAAATCTTGTTATATTATTCATAATCAAATTAAATAGGCCAAGAAACTTTGAAATGATTCATTACTTTATGGAAAGATTATGTGTAAGTTGAAACACTCCTTTAGAGTTACTATACAAACATCATATTAGTAAAAATATATATAACATTTGATATAAATATTAAATCTCATTTATGGATTCCAATACACCATCTGAATTTGCATCATATTTAGAGGAATGATTGGATAAAGATGTATATGGCCCATCTTCTTATATATTGATGATTCAAGTGCACCATCTAACCCTTCATGGATGCCCAATATTTTAGATGCCAAAAGCCTTTTGGATATACAACTAAGTCCGCCAAACTCCCATCTTCCAGCTATTGTTTATAGTAGCAACCTTTTGATAATATATGTAGTCATTTGAAACATCCTTACTAGGTGAAAGATGTAACTCTCCATTCTTCTTTCTTATTCTTTATTTTTTATTCAATCTCAGGGAGCATTGATTAAAGACACTAGCGCAATTCACAAGAGAGATTCATTATCACTAAGGAGAATTTCAATAGGTAGTTTCTAGTACTTAAAAGCTTAGTAATATTTTTTCAATATTCATCATTTTTGGAAGAAAAGAGAGAGAGAGAGAGAAGAAGAAGAAGATAAAAGTTTTTTTATTAAAAAAAATCGTGAACCATATAGTTTTTTTCATGTTTTTTAAACAAAGCAGACCTTTAAAAAAATATTATTAATAATAAATCAAAACATTGGAGATCTAGGTGTTTTTAGTGGTCCAATGAATCCAAAAAATCCCCACTTTCAATATATTTTAGGGGAAAAGACTTAAAAAAAATAAAAATGTGTTGTTTCAAATGGATCACAATGTCAAGAAGAGATGGTCATGGAGGTTTTTGAGAAATGTCAACCACCTAGAGCTAAGAAAAGGTTGAGTAAGGCTTCTAAAAAGTGATTCCAGAGGCAACAAAAGAAGGCAAAGGTAGTAACCATGGAACCTTTGGTGGATGTGGAAGTAGAACATAAGTCAATAGAATTTAGTGAAGATGAAGAATTGGAGGATGAGGAATCCTCCCAACAAGTAGCATGGAAAATAATAGTGTTGCAAGGAGATCCATTCAAGCAAAGTTATGAAGGTTTTTATGCTTGAGTGGTGTGACTGAGTTTGGTAAAGTTCTTAGGGAAGTCTATGAGGAAAATTTAGATGACTTGGAAAGTGTTTAAGGCATGGCAAAGCTGAATTGAGATCATTGTTGAAGATAGAAATCTGCAGAAGTTACACTTGTAGGTGCTTTAGGGATTGAATTGTGTAAGTGGAGTGACACTAAGGCAAGTATGCCTCAGTCTATTTATATTTCTATAAGAAGAGTCACAAGTAGTGTCCAAACTTCCTTGTGTACTCGTGTTGTTATAACATTAATTATACCAAAATTTAAGACATATCCTTTGGGTGTCACCCAAACATCTTGTGTTGTGGTTTCTTTTCTTGATTGGTGTTATTGTTCCTTGCGATGTTCTATTTAGCTAAGTGTTGATGTATTGTGATAAATGTTAACGTGTATTGTTGGGATGTTTTAAGGCCATCATTGAATGCTAAGACTAGTGTTAGTGAACTTGGTTGAAGTGCCAACAATGTAGCTTAGATTATAGTTATTGGTAGACTTTAGGTGAAGAGGCATAGTTTGATTACAAGTAGGCATAGGTTGGTCAAGCCCCTATGGAAAAAGAAAGTTAATGTCACATGACCTAGGGTACTTCAGCTAAATATTGAGCGGAAAGTCCTAGGTTTGTGACAATATGCTTCAATATAGATAGTCTACACGTAGGAAAGGAACCCTATTTCCAACAATCCTCTTTACAACACATCTCCTATTTCTCTATAGTGTATAAAGCTTTGTTTCAATCACTTCTTTCCCTTCATGTCGAGCATCTGCAAACACTAATGATGTTGATAACGATTTCCACATCCTTAGTCAAGTCGCCTTTCAAAGGTAAACAATGTCTTTCTAACCACCATACTATCACAACATGTTTTTTTTAAGGCCGCATTATGAAGATATAACTTGTATATCATGATTCATAATGTGTCATGACTACAAGGTAAAAAAGGATTCTTAATAAAATTTCTAACATCCCACCTTAAACAAGGAAGAAAATATGATTTGCAAACTCAATCATTGGTGTTGGGCTCTGCTAGCAACCTCTATACCAACACCATTTTTATTCTTTCTTAGTGTATCAACACCAAACATATACTTAATGGGAAAAAACCATATGCAAAGTGAAGTTTGCATCAGTCCCAAGGTATTTGAAGTTGTAGAATTAGGTTTGATTGCACAAGCAAATCAAATGGTTCAACCTCAACCACCTTAGAATAGGCACAAACTTGCACAGAATATAGCCTTGTTGACTCAACGTGCTAGTGAATTTTGACCTTTTGTGATTGATATTCCACACATGAAACCACTATCATGAGTAAATTGAGATGAATTATGATCCATTAGGAAGTCCCCATTTTCACACCGACCTTTAAACTTTAACATACATGTCTAAAGAAAGTTAGATCTACATCAACATATCACAAATTTGGTTTCCAAAACTTGGTAGTGTACACAAGGAAGGTGTCCCATTAGATCTCAAGCATTCTACTCAATCCATGCTCTATTTATGACCCCAACTCTAATGTGGAACTTTTTTTTATGGATTTTGTTTTGTGGATTGTACCCCACTAGCACAATTATCATCATTGCACTAGCATATCAAGCCAAAAAAAAATCAATCTAAGATTAATGCTAGTGTAAGAGTGTAAAAGGGTAGTGACAACTTTTTTTAGCTTTGAGCCTTATCAAAAATAATGAAACACCCTCATACCACTTCTCTTAGATAAATTGACTTGGTTGAATGTTTGCTTGAAAATTCCCCATTGGCACAATTATCATCACTACACTACCATATCAAGCCAAAAAATGAATCAATCACTACACTATGTTAGTGTGAGAGTGTGAAAGTGCAATGAAGACTTTTTTTTATCTAATGGCCTTATCACAAACAAGAAGACACCCTCATACCATATGTAACTTAGTTGAACATAGGATTGCCTTTGTTATTCACAAGTGATCCTGGGGTCACTTGAAAGAAGATAGAATGAACCACACCGTATCCCACTTAATTAGATAGAAATGAGAATGTTTAGAGTATCACGGTGTTAATAACTTCAATAATAATCAATTGTTACCCATACGCCACAGTCATATGAGAGATCTATGTGATCAACATGCACATTAATAAACAATAGTGTACCACTCAAAGTGAATTTATGGCTTGATTCTCAAACTTCCATACAGTCCTTTGGATTGTATTAACTCCATATATTAACTCTTTAATTATTGTATCATTCATGTAACACAAATGCTAAAAACGTACAACGAAATAAAACTTTAAGCTAACCAATTCAAGAAAATTCACCACCTTTGAGTCCACTATTATTATTTAGATTGAATGGTTCATGAAGGAGGTAACGATGGCATGGACCTGGAAAGTTAATGCATGGGAGGTACTAGACTTACTTCAGGCTTTGTTTCACCACCAACTTTGAAACTCTACAATCAATGCAAGCATCCCATCATCCATTTGGAATCCAAGTAAACCAATGGTGGTAGGATTATATCTACAAAACCAAAGTTCCGATACACCATCCACTTCAAATATGTAGGTTCAAAAATTATAGACATTGAAAAATCCAATCTAAACCTACGTCTAATGTATTGAGCAGTAAACTAATCCATTTATTTTTAACTGAAATGGGTAATTTTATTAGAGAATTGAAGCCGGTTGGGCCAAGGAAAAATCAATTGTTTAACCTTCCCGCACAAGGGAGCAACACAAGGGGACATCGCATGGGAACAACTTCTCGCTAAACCTACAAGGGAACATCACAAGGGAACAACCCAAGGGAACAACTACAAGGGAATAACACAAGGGAACAACCCAAGGGAACAACACAAGTGAACAACATAAGGGAACAACCCAAGGGAACAACACAAGTGAACAACACAAGGGAACATCTTCTCATGTAACAGAGCTGATATTATGGGATGGGGGTCCACAAGGGGGTTTCATCATTTTTTCTGAGTGCTCCTAAAGGCAGTAGGCAGCCCATATTCTCCTTTGCGTATACTTCCTTGTTCGATCCACAGAGGATGTGGAAAAAGCGAGGGGAGGAGAAGTCTTGCAACACTTGACGAAGTCAATGTAAAGCCTTCTTGATTACTAGATTGTTGAATTGATCATTTGTGTTTAAAATCTTAATCAGGATTTCAGAGTCTCCAAATATTTCTATTTATTTAATTCCATTTTCACACACTATCTGACAAGATTTTAGAAGACCGAGAATTTCAGCCTAATTATTTGTTCTCTAACCAAGATCCCAACTGAAACTGTCTTTTCGAATTCCATCCGAGGAGTAAATCACTCCACCTACTCCTGCATTCCCTGGGTTTCCCTTGGAGGTTCCATTGAAAAAGATTGAGGCTATGCCTTGCCTCCTCCACCAGTCTTGAAAAACTGCATCTTTGTCTCACAAACACCAACTTGGAGTTTTTGAAGGGCTAACAATGGTTTGAGTTCTGTCTCGGAAGGTGAAGGTTCCGGTCCATTTATTTTCTTCGGGGAGAAGAGAAATTTCTTTCGTGGCGAAGTGATTTACCACTGTTTCGAGAAGGAAACATTTTTCTTTCGCAACTGTCGTTGAGGGGGAAGGCGATGTGTTGTTGAAGATCTCATCGTTTTTGGCCAGCCATAGTTTCCAACAAATGTATTTGGGGATGGCCTGCCAAATTCTTCTTTAGGTTGGACTGCTTTGAGTCACTTAAGGATAGCGTGCCTTCCATAAGGAAAATAAATCAACCACTGATATCTGTCTCAGAGCTATGGCACTGAGGCCTTGAAGAGATATTTTTTATACTTCTTGAGTGAATGGACAGTCAAAAAATAAATGATCCATCGTTTCAAGTGCATGGAAACACATGGGGCATCTATGAGGATCTATGAAGCCTCGTTTTTCTAGATTTTCACATGTTAAAATTTTCTTGTGCATTAAAACCCAGCTAAAGAAATTTACTTTAGGGAGGTCGAGAGGGTCCCAGGCCTGCTTCCATAGGGTCGTTGTCTCATTCAGAGCTTGTGGGGGATGCACAATGATATAGCCTTGGGCTACTGAGTAGAAACCGAATTCACCCCATCCCCATTTATCCCTTGAGAGGAGATGTACTGGTGCATAGTCCATCAACACAGCAAGAAGGAGGGATTTTTGCGATTGCATTTGATTTGGGACGCCCGAGAGATCCCAAATTTTCCATCTTCCTTAATCATCCCACACAGAGATGTCTTCGATTTTGTTGATGCCAAGATGAGAGAGCCACGCGTGGATCTCCTTGAGATCTTTTGATTTTATGAGGGGGGTGTTTCCCATAATGTTGTCTTTCCACAACATAGTTTTTTTTCCATTCCCTAGGATTTGAAATATATTCTTTTGAAAGGGTTCTAGAGCGTGCCTATAGAGATTATAGATCGAGGTTCCTTTGGAGATGTTCGCTGCCTGGAGGTTTCTCATAGAGGCACCATTGAGATATTTTTTTCTTGAGATTTTTCTTACTGGATGTCTGTGGTTTACATAAAGATTTCAAATGATTTTACCTCCCAATGCTAGGTTTGCAAGATCAGGGTCTCTTACCTGTAGGCCACCTTCAACATAGGGGTGTTTCACAGTTTCCCAATTGACCAAGTGATATTTCTTTTGTTTGCCTTTGCCTCCATGCCAGAGGAAGTCTCTAATCATATTTTTGATATGAATCATGATCGCCTTCAGGGCCAGGAGAAAGGAAGCCTGGTAGATTGGCAGGGAGGACATGATTAATTTTATTAGGGTGAGTTTCCCAGCATTGGTGAGCCACTGTCCACCCCAAGATGAGATTTTAGCTTCGAATTTTCTTATAATTTATTCCCACGGAGAAGCTTTGTTGGAGCTCAGGGTTAAGGGGAGTCCCAAATACTTTATTTTTTCCCAAGAAGCATAGCCCGAGAAACCCAGGTAAAGAGATATTCATTGAATTGTTTGTTGGTTTGTGTTCCACCCATACACTACACTTTTCCTTTTATTGATGAGTGCTCCAGAGATGCTGCAGAAGATTTGAAGTATTTCGTTGAAGTTTTTTGCAATTTTTACGGAGGCTCCACCTAGCATGAGGGAATCATCTGCAAATAGGGCATGATTGATTGGGTCAATGCCCTTCATCAGCCTAATTCCTAGGACTGAACCGGTCCTCTTTTCAACAGTCAACTTCCTGCTTAGAGTATCAACCATCCATATGTACAAGAAGGGGGAAAGAGAGCATCCTTGCCTTAATCCCCTGGAGGCCTGAAAATAGTTTGTTGGTATGCCATTTACAAGAGGGGATATCCAAGTATTTTCAGTGCATGATTTTGTCAACTTGACAAAGTCAATAAAAAACCCAAAAGAGAGGAGAACTTTGTAAAGGAAGGAGAGGTTTATCCCGTCGAAAGCATTTTCCATGTCAAGCTTTATCAGAATCCCTTGCTCCTGTCATTGGTGACTAGAGTGCATGGCTTCTTGAACTTGTATTACATTGTCAAGAATATATCTCCCCTTGACAAATCCACCTTGCATGGAGGAAATGAGATTCTTTAGTAGAGGCTTGATTATATTTTCCAAAAGCTTAGACATAATTTTATAAGAAGCGTTGTAGAGCGAGATAGGCCTAGATATTTCGAAGGAGCTCGGATTAACTTCTTTAGGGATTAAAGCTAAGAAGGTGGAGTTATTGTTGCCTCCTACTTTAGCTCTTTGGTGAAATTCTTTAATCATCCTCAGTAGATCATTCTTGATTATGTCCCAACATGCTCTATAAAAATGGATTGTGAATCCGTCTGGTCCTGGGGGCTTTGTCAGGTTCCATGGGCTAGATGACATTGCAGATTTCTTCTTCAAAAAATGGTTTCATGAGGACTGAATTGCCATTCCTTCTTACGAGAGAGGGAATGTGTGAGAGGAAATCTGAGATAACCTCTTCAAAGCCAGAGCCTTCTTCCTTGTAAAGTCTCTTGAAGTGAGTTTCTGCTGCAGCCTTGAGCTGCTCAAACCCTTTGTGGATCAATCCATCTAAGGAGGCAATTTTAGAAATGTGGTTTCGGGAGAGGCGAGTTTTGAACTGCCGATGAAAGGATGAAGTGTTTCGGTCTCCAGATTTTAGCCACAAGATTCGAGACTTAAGCCTCTAATACTCTTCTTCATGGCGAAATGCACGGAAAGTTTTTCTTTGGGCAACTTGTTCTTTCTCTAAATATAAGTTGAATATGTCTTTGATCTCCATTTCAACTTGCAAATCTGATAATTGTTGAACAGTCTCTTGTATGTTTCTAAGTGGAGTATTCATGGTATTTTTAACCCAGGCTTGCAATGCATGTTTTGTTGCTTTTAATTTCTGATCCCACACAAATCTTGGAGACCATGAAATAGGAGAGGACCAAGTTGAATGGAAAATTTCAAGAAATGCCTTCTTTTCTATCCAAAGAGGGCTGAACCAAAATGGGATTGGGCCCATATTTTCTTATTCTTCAAAAATTAAGAGGACAGGTTTGTGTTTAGAAATCAGTTTTGGAAGGATCTTGGAAGAGATTATTCTCCTTTCTTGTAGAAACCTGCTCTGAATTAAGAATCTGTCCAAGCGAGCTAAGATGTGATCAACCGCAACTCTATTGTTTGTCCAGTTGTAAAGACCTTTCAAATGCTTGAAGTCAAGGAGGTCCCACTGATGGACAAACTCCTCAATGAAGGGGAGCATATTGTCCCTAATACTATTGCCTCCTCTCTTTTCTTTTGGTTCGAATATAAGGTTTAGATCTCTGGCTAGAATGATGTTTGAAGGAGAGACAATCTCTAAAAAATCTGCTAGCGGTTGCCAACAATCTTTCTTCTCAGAGTACCTGATAGGAACATAAAGATTGAAGAGTGATAGATAAATCTGACTTGGAATATGTCATATTTCAGTGAATATCCAATGTTGAGTCTGGAAGGAGCTTTCTAAATAAAAAATTTCCTTCACCCATAAGGTTGCAAGGCCACCTGAAGAGCCCCTTTCACTGATGGCTTTCCCTACATTTTTCTTCCATTTCTGATTGTTGATTTCTAGAAGGGTGTCCCCTTCAATTTTTGTCTCTTGGAGCAAGAGAATCTCGGGAAGGTCAATTTTTAGAAGGTATTTGACTGCTTCTTCCTTCGAAGGATTCCCCAAGCCTTTGCAATTCCAAGAGACTATACGCATTATTTACTGGAGTGAGGAGGACCTCCCTTGGGGGGCTTGTTATGGTATTCCTTCCGATGGACATTTGAATGGTAGGTTGGATTCCTTGCATTTTTTGCCTCTCTGCTTCTTATTCTCTTGCTTCTTTATGAGATTTTCTCTCTTCTCTTTTTGAGGGTCTTTCAAAATACTCATCCTCTGAATATCTAGAGTTTTTTGGAGGTTTATTTTTTATTATATCTGCTTAGGAAGGGAAGGAGAAGGCTCCAATTGGGGAACTAGGATGGATCTCAACATTTTTTTTTCCTATTGTGGGAGAGAGGATCTGCTGTTCAAGTTCCTCAATCATTAGATCCGATATTTTTGGGGGATTGTTGAGGATTTCGAAGGGGTTTTTGGAAGCCTCTGGGACTGGGAGGATTGAGCTCCCTTCCCCAAGGGCATTCCATGCAATGGGGGCACCAAACCCCTTTGATGTCCCTTTCCCTTTAGATCTACTATTGTGTTTTGACAGGGTTTCTTTCTGAACCCATTTCCATTAGTTGCCTTTCAATTTTTCCACCTCCTCCTTGGCTTTATTTTTGCAATGCCGGGCGAAATGACCGTAGCCATGGAAATACCTGCATTTAAATGGAAGTTGTTCATAGTCCAATTCTTGGATGTAAGACCAGTCTGCAACCTTTATTTGTATGGCTTTCGGGATTCCCACCTCCAGCTCGAATTCCACGCATATTATTGCACATGAATAATGTTCCTTTCTGTCTTATTTGTCGATGTATTTTCCAAGGGTGTTTCCAATGGCTTCTAGGGACTTCGGATTCCAACAATGCAGGGGTAAATGAGGAAGACACACCCAGACCAGAACAACCGAGGGTATGTCTTGCGTTGGATTGAAATCTGGAGACCATTTATTCAGGTACATACCTTGAGGGCCCATAAAATACAGTCTATTCCTGAAGATGAGATTTTTGTCTTCTAGATTGTCAAAAACAAAAACGAAGAATCCCTTGCCAACCAAATGGCTTATGATGCTTTCCTTTACTAGAGGACTCCAGTTTCTCTGCACCCACACATCTATGGCTTTGGGAGAAGGCCATAAGCCCATGAACTTCCCAATGATCCCCCGCTCAACCAAGTTCAAAGCTTATCTAAAGTTTTCTTCTGCTGGTAGGTCAATTGAAGGGATGTTGTCCAGTTTTTTAACAAATTTTTGGTGCGATTCTGAGGCAGGTCGTTTGTTGCATGCAGCGACCAGCTTCTTGAACACATCTATCTCTAGTGGGAGAGGGGGTGGGGGAGCCTCAGGGCCCCCTCCCGGGGCCATGGCAAGAGGGAAAGTGGGAAGAGGGCACACCAGTGAGCGCGCGTGCGGCCTGGGGAAGGTTTTCTTGGCTCAATCACCAGCACTTGATATTTTCAATCTCAATAAGTTGTTTTAACTCCATTGTGAAGTGTCATATTGATGGGAATGAACTAATCCATTTTAACTCATAGAAGTGGAACTAAAATTAGTCAAGCCCCTTTCTTTTTATTGGAATAGATTCAAGTCCCACTAAAATGATGATGAAATGAAAAATGATTTAGAGAAATTAGGTAATTGCATTGATTTAAGCAATGATATAACCCATAGACATTATATAACTCATAGGCATTAAGTAGTTGCATTGATTTCAACAATGATATAACACAAAATAGTAGGGTGCATTTATTTTAGTGATGATACAGTGAGAAAATATTTAGAGCAATTAAATAGCGGCATTGATTTTAACAATGACATAGCACGAAACTATAGGGTGCATTGATTTTAGCAGTGATATACTAGGAAACTATAGTGTGCATTGATTTCAATTATGATACAAAGAAAATTGATTTAGAGCAATCAAGTAGTTGCATCAATTTTGGTAATGATATAACACAAAACCATGTTGTGCATTGATTTCACTGATAGTATGGTGAAAACATATTCACCACATTAATTGAAGAAATGATACCAAGAAAATTAATGGGATGCATTGACTTCAACATATAGATATCGATCAATGTCTTAATAAAATCGATCCATTGAGGTGATCATTGGATAGAGCGATCAGGAGATGAAACCCTAGCCTGCAGCCCATGCGTGCCTCAGCTTGACCGCTCCAGCACACGCCGAAGCCCAACAACCAACCTACCCTGTGCGAACCACTACTGGCTCTAGTTTGTAGACATGGGCACCGAGGAGGGGGGGAAACCCCCCTCTTACAGTAACATAACCGCCAATGATAGATCGGGCACGAGAACGAAGCGACCTGAGTTCGAGCCGCCGCAGCAAATTCGGGAAGAGCTCCTTGCCAAGGAACAGGGTTTTAGAAAGGAAATGGAAGCGGAAGCCAGCATATCCCACCCCAAAGCGCCTCGAGGATGGGAGCCAGGCAAATGCATCCCCCAAATGGAAAAGGTACCCAGATACTTCATAAGCTCAATCAGGGTCAGTGAACACACTCAGTTCATGCAAGAACATGCTCTCATTGGTAAGTTCTTGGGACTCTAGCCATCATAAAGGGACCTGAACAAATGGATCAAACACTGGTGGAATCCCAGAGGCAACTATGAGGTCCATCTTAGCTCAAAATTCTTTTTCACAATCATACTATATAACCTAGAAGACAAAGACCGCATCTTTGAGAATGGTCCATACTTTTTCAACTCAGCAGGGCTATTCCTCAGGTTCTGGATAGAGCGCTTCAGCCCAGATAAGGAAGATTTCACAATGGAACCCGTCTGGATCCACCTCTATTCCCTCCTGCAGGAGTTCTGGTTGGAAGAGATTCTCATGGGAATAGGAAACACAATCGGTCAATATGTTAAAGCCTCAGAGGCCACAAAGTAGCGAAAATACACTTCATATGCCCGAATATGTGTGTACATGAACATAGCTCAAGCCCTACCAGGGGCAGTAATACTAAAGTATTAGGATGAGGACTGGTCACAAACCCTCGATTAGGAACACATCCCATTCAGATGCAGAAGATGCCATGAGCACGACCACCTATTCAGGGACTGCCTGCTCAATCAGCAAGCTCCCAAAGCTGATCAGAATATGCATAAAGATGGCTTCACAACGATCCAAGCAAGGAAGAAGAACCCCCCTCGAAAGCAAGTAGCTGGCCCCAAACCTGGCATCTCGACCAAGAATGAATATGATATTCTAAGCCAGCTCCCTGAGGATGAGGAAATCCAAGATCCGTACAATGGCCCACATAAAGGAAAAGATCCGAGCTCCACACTTCCCCCCTCCAGCCCGAACAAAGAGATCAATGTAGAGGAAAAGGGGGACGCAGATGGAGACACACCAATGCAACTGGACACCCAAGATCTGGCAGGCATCGACTTAGAAAAACTGGAAGAAGCCCTCAACCTAAGAGACCTACAAGGCCTCCCAGAAGAGCATCTTCGAAAGGTGCACAAAGTCTTCCTCAACTCAATGGCAGGATCCATAGCCCACCTTGGTATTGCCACAGAATCAAGCTTCGGCTCTAAGAAAATCCCGCGCGAAAACAAGAGGCGAGGGCGGAAACCAATACATCAACTAATCAAAGAAGCTGGGAATCTCATGATTAACTCAGGACAAATTCAGAAGCTCTCGGAGGGATACCTCCACCCACACCCATCCTTCTAATGATGAAGATCATCACCTAGAACATTAGGGGACTCAATGACAGATCTAAGCAAAGAATCCTCCGAGACTGCGTCAAGGAGGAAAGTCCAGACATCCTAATGCTACAGGAAACAAAATGTGTGGGATTGGAAGCCGAAAACATCTTCCAACGCATTTGGAAGGATTGTAACTACATTCACACAGACGCAGCGGGAGCCTCGGGAGGCCTAGCTATACTATGGAACCTGAACCACACCACCCTTAGCGGGCCCTTCTCCACCACAGGAACCCTGTCAGCCCACTTTGAAGTAATAGGCTCGAATCAGGAGGGGACCATCACCAATGTCTACGGCCCTCAAGGACAACAGGAAAAAATCAAGTTCATGGACAAGCTGACCCACGTTAAAGCCTTGGTCAACACGCCCAATTGGATCCTAGGAGGGGATTTCAACATGATCATGTCATTAGAGGAGAAAGCTGGTGGAAGCAAAAGACTTGAGCAAGACAGCAGTAAGTTCAAAATTCTCCCTGAACAGTTAAATCTAGTAGATATAGAAAATAGCAACGAAACTTTCACCTGGTCTAACCGCAGATCAGGAAGTCAGCATGTTGCATGCCGACTTGACCGCTTCCTCGTCATGGAAGAACTGATAGAGAGAGATCTCTGCATGGAAAGTCTGATCCTCCCCAAAGCGGGCTCTGATCATTGGCCAATCGCCCTTCAGATTGCAATAGAGACCACTCCCAAGTTTAAACCATTCCGGTTCGAGAAATTCTGGCTCACACACCCAGACTTTCAGCAGCTAGTGAAAACTTAGTGGAACCAAGCTGAGGCAGACCACGGCACCAAGATGTACAAATTTCAACAACGGCTCAAGAACTTCAAGCAAATGCTCAAATATTGGAACAAAAATACCTTTGGCGACATATTTCAAAGCATTAAGGACGCAGAGAATAGACTAGCCGGGATACAAAAAATCTTCATAACGGGGACTCTAACTGTTGAGCTCATGAAGGAAGAGGAGAAAATACAAATGCACTTGGAGCAGAGGAGACAGCAAGAAGAAATCCTCTGGAGGCAAAAATCCAGGGTGCAGTGGCTCAAGGAAGGGGAAAAGAACACAAAATTCTTCCATTGAACAATGATCCACCGGAGACACATCAATAGAATTACACATCTAGAAGATGAGGAAGGCAATCTGTTAAGAGACCGCTCCCACATCGAAGAAGAGCTCATTAGACACTATCAGAACCTCCTGACGAAAAGTAAGGAGGACAGAAATGAAGCAATCACCCGAGTTACCAGTCACATCCCCTCACTCATTACCCCTAAACAAAATGCTTCTCTAATAAGGCCAATTACCCAGGAGGAGGTGGATCAAGCAGTAAAGGACATGCCCTCAGGAAAGGCACCAGGCCCCGATGGTTTCACTACAGACTTCTTCCACCACTGTTGGGATATTATAACGAAGGATGTTTGGGAGGTGGTCAAGGAATCATGAACCTCAGGTCAAGTTCTTCAAGCCTTCAATGCCACCTTCCTCACTCTCATCCCGAAGGAAGAAAGAGTCACCAACCCCAAGCACTTCAGACCCATAGCCCTGTGCAACGTCATCTACAAGATCATAACCAAGGTAATTGCAAATTGACTTAAGCCAATTCTTCCCTTTGTCATCTCCAAGGAACAAGCTGGCTATGTTGAAGGTAGGCAGATTATGGACAGCGTCATCCTAGCGCATGAGGTAATCAACTCTCTCAAGTTAGCAAAAATCCCAGGTATGTTAATCAAACTTGATCTCTCAAAATCTTTTGACAAGGCCAGCTGGTAATATCTAAAAGCCATTCTAAACTCATTTGGCTTCGACCAAGATTGGGTTAACTGGATTATGAATCTCACCTCTACAAATTTCTTCTCAATCCTGGTAAATGGAGTCCCCTCCCGGCCCTTCTCGGCCTCCAGAGGTATTCGGCAGGGGGATCCACTTTCACCCTTCCTTTTTGTCCTAATGGAGGAAGGCCTGGGTCGCTATATCAAATCCGCGGTTCTGGAAGGCCCCTGCATAACATCGGGCCAACCCCCTCTCATAGTCAATTCGTTGATGACACTCTCCTCATGAACTCCCCCACTGTGCGAGAAGCCCAGAAGCTCAACTCCATCTTGTCTAACTTCACCGAAGCCTCGGGCATGACTTTGAACCTTGACAAATCCAAGATTTTCTTTTTCAATACCCCTATCGTTGTTCAATCACACATTTCCAAAATCCTGGGCATCCCCAGGAGCACCCTTTCGTCCAACTACTTGGGCATTCCTCTCACGGGAGTGCCTGCCAAGTCCATATCTTAGGACAACCTCCTCCTTTCTATCTCAAATAGACTATCCAACTGGACCTTCAGCCTCTAAACATCGCAGCGAGATTGGTCTTGCTAAAATCGGTCCTACAGACCCTTCCAACCTATCTTTTCACAGCCCTTGCCGCCCCTAAACAAATCATCAGAGCTATCAGAAACATACAGAGGAATTTGCTCTGGAAAGGTCTTCAACCCAACAAGAAATGGGCTTTGGTAAGTTGGGATAAGGTCTGCACACCTAAAAACATGGGAAGCCTTGGACTCCAAGACCCTCGAAAGCTTAATCAGATAATGGGTACCAAGATATGGTGGAGATGGATGAAAACGCCAGATGCACTATGGGAACAAAACTAGAAGAATAAATACGCCTCCACCATGCAACTTGATCAACTGATCAGACACAACGTCAGAATACAGGGTTCGAACATCTAGAATACAGCTTGGAAAAACAGAGATATAGTACAGAAGCACGCTTTCTGGGAAATACGCAATGGAGACAGTGCAGAATTCTGGCAGGATTCGTGGCAACAACTCAAACCTCTAACCAAACTTGCAGAGCTCACGCCCCTCCAGCATGCTCTCAACCAAGCCCCTTCACTAAAGGTAAAGGACCTCTGGAAACCTTGGGAAGCGGGACAGAATTGGAGGCAGTGGAAGACCTCCAGTCAAGATCTAGGAATCCCCCCCGACGTTAACTTATTGGCCTGGAAAAATGAAGCAGCACGTAGGAAAATCCCCATTAAGGAGGGGCCCGACATCCTTAGATGGGGGCACTCTACTTCAGGCAACTTCTCGATAAAATAAGCCTACTATTTACAAGGCAATTACCACAATTAGGAAAAGGACATCATCTGGAGCAAAATTTGGAATAAGGCGCTTTGGCCAAAGGTCTCTACCTTCCTCTGGCTAATTATCCATAATACAATTCTGACGTGGGACAACCTCATGAAAAGGGGATTCATTGGGCCCTCAATATGTGTCTTATGTCAATGCCAAGAAGAAACCAAGGAGCATATCTTCAACGGCTGTCACTACAGCCAAGCAGTTTGGAATCAGGGGGCTCAAATCATGTGCAGATCCAATCAAAACAGAGGTAGCACAAGAGACACCATTGAAAACTGGGACGCCATCACTTTTAACAACCCCATCCTAAACTGCATCTGGCAACTCCTCCCAGGTTTTATTCTCTGGCAAATATGGAAGGAGAGAAACAAACGCATCTTCCACTCCAAGGACTCCACTCTGGAGCTCACTTGGAACAGAGTGGCCACACTTATCAAGGAAACAATCAGAAGCAGGAGTTGGCATGCGGGGGACAAGGTTTGTAAAAGCGAGGAATTAAGCACCCTTCACAGTTGGAAACTCAATCTAAATGACTTAGTGGTAGCCCGAGCTCCGAAGACTCGAACCCCCAGCTCAACCACCTGGACCCCCCCCCAATGGATTCATAAAAATCAATTTTTACGGAGCTTCAAAAGGCAATATAGGACCTGCAGGTTACGGGGTGGTGATCAAAAATTCTACAAGTGAAATTCTAGCCTTGACAGCAGGGTATCTAGGGGAAACCACGAACAATGTAGAGAAAATAACGGGCCTACTCCAGGGCCTCTGCGCTGCTGCTGCCCTATCCAGCCACAAAATAATTCTGGAAGGGGACTCACAAATCATCATCCAGCTAATCACCAAGATCTTGCATGGGGGAAACCCACAAAAAACTTCTCCCAGCTGGCAACTTGCAGGACTGCTTGAGGACTTAAAAGGTATACTCGAGCGCAACTACAACATAATCCCCTCCCATGTCAAGAGGAAGGAAAATGGCATGGATGACTACCTGGCAAACAAAGGGGTCCAAAGAGGACAGGAACAAATAATCTGGGACGCTAGGACCTCCGAAGCCTCCGACATATTCCAACAATGTCAACTCCTATCCAGCAAGGATTTCCTACCCCCGGATGGGGTGCCAAGTGGACAGAGTGGGCACATGGAGGTGCAAGGGGAGGGGCCATTTATGGTGGCACCTACCCCCAGCTACGATCGTTTATTAAGGCCTTCACCTCCGTCGGATATCGGTTATTGATGGAGCCCCTCACGCGTGAGCAAGGGATGGCCAGCCAGAGCATTAAGCTCTCAGCGTTAATGCTAGTAGCCATGGTTTATGTGATTATCAGTTCAATCGGGCCTCCCAGAATGCATTTGAATTTGGTTGAGCGGAGCAAGAACCGCTGCGCAAGAGGCATCCTGGCACTCACCCTTGCTCTCATAATGCCACGGGCAAGGGGCAGACCCTACAGAGGCGCTGGTTGGTACGCGGCGGATGCACGTAAGAAGCGGCACAAGAGGTTTGAAAGGGCTCTGCTCTTGGCCAAGACAAAGCGCCGAGGCGACGCCACAGTTCCAAATTTTCCTCCTCGAACCTATGTAGAAGAGGACCTGTCCTTAGAGCTCCCACTGGACTTCACCGAGATCTGGCTATTCATTGTCCCGGATAATTGGGACCCTCCAGGGAGCTTTGGACAAGCGACACCAGCACCCAATTTGGGTGAGTCTCGTACCCCCACCAGCGCTCCGAGTGTATAATTCGACACCTGCCCAGTGGAGGAGGAGCTGCCAGAGTGCATAGCCGACCTGCAGACGCAGAGGATGACGTTGGGCCACAAGCAAACCAAGGCTGAGGAGGAGCTTCCGCACTACACCGTCGACCGGCATAAGTAGAGGAAGATGCAGGGCCACAAGGAAGCGGAGGCTGAAATGAAGTCGCCACCATCACCACCGTTCCTGCATCCAGAGCACTTGAATTTGATTTTCGAAGTGTGCAGCCTGGTGGAGGATCAAATTTTTAGAGCTGTACGAGTCAGCCAGTGCCTAGACATGCTCTATGAAGCCTACTCCAAGGCCACGCCACGGTGCCAATGTCCCACCTGTGCTCATCCCTTTGTCATTCCTGTCAACGGCGGCAAAGCTAAGGAAGGATGCGAGGATTCCAACGAATAGGTTCTGTTATTTCCTATGGTCTCCATTATCTTTTTTGTTACTGTTTATCTGAGCTGTCGCTCTTTAGTTACTAGCCTAGTTAGCTTTAGTAGAGACTTTCCTATACTGCTAAGGATGACGGACATGCACCCTGGTTTCCTTCGGGCAGGGTGGCGAAACCTGAGGCCTAATTTTGCATGCTACTGTGGACAGGCCAGCTGTCCTGGTTTCCTGAATAGGCAGGACAGATGGCACATGTATGCCAAGTGTATTTCTTTTTTGAAAGTTTAATATAATAGGTTTAGCCTTTTTTACTTAAAAAAAAAAAAACATCTAGATATCACAAATGCAGTAGTCTAAACGTTCTACCTTTTGGGGGTTTCCTGGTCACTTTTTCTGTTTGATTTTGCCCGAAATCCGGTGATGAATGGTTGGATCTGTAGATTTGAGTGGCTAAGTTTGTATAATCCGAGTGCCCCAAGGGTTTTTCAGCACACTGAATCCATTTATGCATTCAAAAAATCAATTTAAACAACAAAAAATAAAGATTTTGTCCAAATTTACATCGTCGGATTCCGACCAACTTCTGCCCAAAAAACCCAAAAGGTAGAACGTTTAGCCAACCCCTATCACAAATTATCAAGTAAAATAACTTTAACAATAATATAGTGCAAACCAATTTCAAAATACATATTATAATGTTGCAAAGTTATTCTCGGCTATATGTTGAAGTCCACTACTTTATTTTTTTTTGGTGTGATTCCTTTGTAAATATTTTCACATTAAAAATATCACAATATTATGATATATCGATTATTTAGATATATAGAATGCAATGACCTTAATTCTAGCATATTTACAATGTTTCCTATTCTACCTATGTCAACCATTATAGTTAAACACAATGTTTCAATTATATTGACCTTCTATTATACAACACTTGACGAGACTTTGGAATCAAGCATCCAATAATCTCTTTTGCATGACAATAATAATCTCGTTTGCATGACAATAATAATCTCGTTTGCATGACAATATGATCATTTTTGTTCTATGTAGAAAGCATCCATGTGCTATGCCAGTTTTTTTGGTCTTTGTTCAAAAGATAAGGAGCCTTCTACTTTGTATGTTGATAATTGGTTGAGCTTGCACCTTCCAATTGTCAGATGAGGCTCCTAAAAAATATTCAATGCTGGCCATGAATAAGCTCTCTCAAATCAAACAATATGATCATTTTTGTTCTATGTAAAAAGCATCATTGTGTTATGTCGATTTTTTTTTATCTACTTTGTATGTTGATAATCGATTGACCTTGCACCTTTTGATTGTCAGATGAGGCTCCGACAAAAAATTCCATGCTATTCATGAATAAGCTCTCTCAAATCAAACAAACTTAACATGGACATCCAAGTTATCTTTTAACTTTTTTAATAAACAATTAAAAATTTAAATATGTTAATAAGATTATATATTAAAAAGGGAAAATTCAAAAAATTGGAACAATTTCAAAAAGTCCAAATTTTATATATATATATATATATACAGAGAGAGAGAGAGAGAGAGAGATATAATAATGATTTGTTGGTTGAATGGTTTGTGAGTCTTTATTACCATCCAATTAATTTATAAGTAATTTTAAAGCTCTAATATGGTTGGATTTCATTTCTAACCAATTAATCACTTTTAAAATGATTAACTTGTGGGATCGATTAAAATAACTTCCACTACGAATCAATCAATCTCTAATCAAATAATATAGACTCCACATACGTTAGCATGCTACTTAACCCAATATTACAAATAAACTCAAATACTCAAAAAAAAAATCTAACTAACCTACCAACCAAGAACTCTTAATTAACAAAATATTTTTAAAAATAATTCATTAACCAAATCAATTATAAAAAATAAAGATCACTTCAATGATTTAATAATAATAATAAAGTGACTTGCACTTTTTTCGGACATGATAATGGCTTTTGACTATCTTATATACCTTATGATAAGTTGAAGCCTTCCAAACCCACACCAACTACCATCTCTCTATATGAATGCTTCTTTATTTTCTAATTAGTAACAATATATTTTTCCTTTACATTGTTCCATGTTTAAATTTATGATGCAGAAGCATTAGATGCCTTCCAAATTTTGTACATTTGGAAGAGATCTAAGGGGTCTTTCATTTAGGTTCCATAAGCATGATTTAGTGTGTTTTCTATGTCTTTGAGAATTTGGAATGTAATGTGTGTGTGAGGATTAAAATGTAAATGTTCTCGAATGTATGAGAACATGAGGATTGAGAGATATTAGGAGATATTAGATCTCATAGGGGTTGTGAATCTTAGATTAGGATTAGTTGAGGATTTTATGGATCTAGGGGATCTTTACAAAATGGTTGAGTGGATTGTAGATCTAAACCAGAAATGGTTGTAAAATCCTTTTGTGCAAATATTGTAATCCTTCAAGCATTGGGGGGAGCCACATTGAATGTAAAATTATGCCAAAGAGAGAGGAAAGGTCAATGAAATACCAGAAGGCTTGTGAGCCTATGTAAATTGTATGTACAATAAGTGTACATTTGATGAATACAAATTCTTTGTTCGAGAAGATCTGTGCATTGTATGTCTCTGTGGAAATCAAGTGAATCTTTGTGCACCAAGATAACTATGTATTTGTAGTTGTAAGGATTGTTACAGGCCGAGAGAAAAGATCTTGATGATCATTGGTCATCCTCAGGATCAAAGATCCATATAAGTATCATGGTGAAGCTCAGTGTTATCACCGAAATTTCTTCCACAAATGCTTACAAAAATCTAGCATCTTCAAAACACTCATTAGTTCACTCATGGGCCAAAAATGCATCTCCAAAAGGTCCAAAACCATACAAACAGTAATACAATCAGCATGTGTTATAACTACAAGGCGTGCACGAATGTGCGACAGTCAGATAATGTCTAAAAAGCACACATGTGCCCAATGCGTGACTCTGGATGCAAAAAAGCCGCACACACCTCAAAACGGTGCATTTATGATATTGGTCGGCCTTCCACCCACTTCTGGTTCAAATTCCAAGTAGATTTGACATCCAAATCTTGGTTGAATTCGACAGGGGGGCTGGTCAAAGACCTAAAGGTGCCCTAAAGTGTCCCTTATTCACACTAAGAACTGGTTTCATAATACCTCAAATCTATGCTATAAAAGGAAGCATGGGTGCACTTATTTTCAAGGAATTCATTTGTATTGTTATGCTGGTGATATTCTCTTGGAGGATCATCTTTCCTCATCAAGAGCATGCTAGCACCATTTCAGTTAGCCATTCATATCACCTCTAGATTGGATGTGATTTGGATTCTCTTCACCATTTCATTTTAGTTCCTCAATTGTAAGAAGAGCTCAATATTTGGGGGTCCAAGAGCCCTCCCTTGGAGGAAGAGGGGACCCAAAGTCTCCCTTTCTCTTTAGTGTTTTATTTCCACTAATATAATATTTTCCATTGGTGGCATGAGTCTTGTTTTTTTCTTGTTCTAATTTCCTTATGCACAATAGTTTAATTCCTTTTATCGTTCTTAGTTTAATTCTTTTCTCATCTTTTATTCTTTATGCTTCTAACTCTTTCCTCTACTGTTGTCTTGCCTAGCTGACCCAACTGGGCTTGTAAGCACCCTTATCTTGCTCATTTAGGTGACAAAAGAGGTGCAATAGGTTGGTGACTCCACTGGGGAAAGGTATCAATTTACTACCCCATTTGGGTTATTTTAGCTCTTCTTTTTGTTTTTTTTAACTTGCAGGGACCATAATCGGCCCAAGTCGGCCTGCACAAATCCAACCTGGCCTACACAAATCCAAGTTCAAATCTAAGCAGAGAGAATTTCATCCAAAATTTTCTTCATGACTGTGTAACAGATAGTGCGCGCATGTTTTAACCCACATACGCGTCTTCAGTGCACGTGCGCCAAAACCACTGTATTTCTCAGTGCCTTCTGCGCACCAATGCCCATAAGTCACTTTCAGTTCGCATATTGGCACCCACAATGCCTCAGTCTATTCTGAGACCTGTGCACCTATGCATAAAAACACACATTGTAAGTTTTTTTGTGATCTGTGGAAGGCCCATAACCTTCTTAAAATTGATTCCATGCACATTGTAATCTGCACCACACTTATATTCCCTCTCCATATAAAGGGATTATTCAAAACATAGGCACTTAGGGGGTTAAAATCATAATTTTTCCTCTTTTGCTTTCATGTTGCCACATGGATGGCTTGCTTTGACTATGAGTATAAGTTGGAATCATCTTTTTTTTTTTTTTTTAACTAGAATGGTTATGTTGCATTAATCGGCTTTCTGGCAAGCCTGAATCAGAAAGTTACATATCTGAAGAAGGTTGGTGACTTCTAATAGTGCTTCCAACCTTCTTGTGAATGTCTTGGGAAACCAATCCCATCTACTTCTTGAACTAATTCGAGAAAATGACAAAAATTGCATACATGAGTAAATTCTCACAAATTGTGAGCATAGTAGAAGACAGAAGCAAAGCATTAAGGGGGATGAAGGTTTCCCCTTAATGTAGGGATCCATCTTTTTCTGTGAACCTAAAGAAATTTTGGAGGCCGCCTCCTTTTCTCTGCGCGCTTTATTGGTCTTTCGCCCTCGGGTAAGGGGTGGAGTCGGAGCTGAATTGTCTTCCGGTTCAGAAGTTTCCACAGAGCCTCTAGAGGGGACTGAAATGACCAGACCTGCAGAGGTAGAAGGTTCCGGAACTGAAGCCCAAGTTTCTTTTGCTGCCATTGTTTCTGGGGGGGTGGAATCCGGAAGGCTTTCATCTGCTGGGGGATCTTCCTTAACTGTTGTTGCTTCTAGATCTAGGGCTTCATCCTCCTTCAACGCTTCTAAACTGTTTTTATTTTCTAGAGTTGCCTCTGCCGTATGGGTGGCCTTTGGGGCCTGGGCTAACGGATCCTTTCGCCTTGGCTGCCTTTGTCTATTAGTTACTGGCTGAAAATCATCTTCTTTGATTGGTCCCAGCTCCTCGGAGGTTTTGGGACAGCTTTTTGCGAAATGACCGTAAGCATGGCACCGGAGGCACTTAAAAGGAATCTGCTCGTAGTCCATCTCTTGGATATGGCACCATTCCCCCAGGGAGAGATTAATGGCGTCTGGAAGTCATTTTTTGAGATTAACCTCAACACAAATACGAGCGCAGGTAAACTGATCCCCCTTCGGCTTCGCCCTGTCCAGGAAACACCCAAGCTTATTTCCAATGTCCTCCAAAGAATCATCTTTAGATCACATATAAAACTTGCATTGAGACCAAAAATTGGATATCAATTGTTGAGTATGCTCTTCTCTCGCGCCCCAAAGTGATCTTGAGAATCAAAAAGAGATTGAGGAAAAATTTCATCTCCCTTAAAAAATACAAAATATTTAGGAGAGGACGACAACCCCCTCGGGACTCCTCTTAGTTTATTTTTCAAAACACATCTTAAGATTGTAATGGGCCCATACATGCCCACGTGCTACAAAAATAGGATAGTGATTGAAGTTTACTTTCTTAGATTAAATCACTAGGGAATTTTAAAGGTTTTGTAATGGGCCCATACATGCCCACATATGCACAATCTAGGATAGTTTCAAATATTTCTTAGATTAAATAACATTAGGGAGTTAAAGGAATAGTAAGGATCCACATGTCCACATGCTAGTTTCCTAGGGACTTTGAAATTCCGCAAGGTTGTACCAACGACATTTAGTTAATTAGGTAATCAATAATTGTAAGGACCAAGCGAAGTCCACATGTAGTAAGGTGACACCTAATTTATTAAAAATATTGGCAGACTTTCACTTGTTCACACACAAAAGTCACTACTCACTCACATAGTTTTTCATCTTGAAACGTGGAGGTTGAACTAAGTTTCCTCCAAAGGGATTCTGAAACACGCCACCCTTTTCTTGACAAAACTATCCACTCCCCCTTAATTTCAACAAGATTGTCTCACACCCCCAATCTCTCAAACAACCACATCTAATTTTTTTCTAAAAACTCACTAAGTTTTCCTCCACAGGAGTTGCCAAATAATTTTTTTTAGTCTAGGTAGGATTTCGGGGATAGGCATCCAAATAACTCCCCGTTATTTGGTTCTCACATCTTCAAACAATAGAAGTTGTCAAATAGGGAACTTTAAATCCTCCAAGTCAAGTGTTCCTACACCATAAGGAAGGGAGATACACGTGAAGGGTTGAAGGCCGAGGTACGATTCTTCTGTGAGTCCTCCCTTGAGGCACCCACCTCTTGGACGGGATCCAGCCCGTGACCCATTTCTTAGACCAAAAATCTAAATGTCGCACTTTGACCGAGGTACCTAGTGACCAAATTTTAGGACATCTACTCAGGTGTCAATTGTGGGCTGCAATTGCACCTTGATCGGATTTTGTGTGGCTATTGGAAAATATCACCAGCTCTTTCGGGATATGCACCTTCTACCCTTAATTATAACTGATTACTTCATCCTTCACTAGTTCCTCTTCCGGTGGCTTCAGACCCCACTTTTGAGTGCTATTAGAAGGTCCAGTGTTGTTTGAGAGGAAGGACATTACGTCTTTTAGGACACGATCATTTGTTTTCTTTGTTCTCCCACGTGGACAAAATCCACCTACCCACATGTATGCCTCTTTATTCATTGATTTATGTATGTTGTTCTTGTAATTACATACAATTGTGAAATATATTGTGGAGGCCCAAGTTATACAAAGTCTCTTTTTCATTAATTGCTCTCATCACCATTTTCACACATCCACTTTGCTAGTCAGACATCATAGGGGACCCACAAAATCCCCATCATTCTAGACGCTTGCTAAATCTCCCTCCCATCCTAGGGGGAGTTCCTAGTCTTTCCAACTCATTGGTCATACTTTCCCACACCCCTATGAGTGCTACTATCTTGGTATCATCTTTGCTTGGTTACACTTTGCTTGGGTCCACTTCCCAAGGTCAAACATCCCCACGCCCTCCTTTACATAGAAGCAGGGGACCAACTTCTTCTCAAGAGGGAAGTACAAACCCACCTCGTCCCCCTCAAGGGTCAAGTACGAAAAACACTCACACTATGGTTGGAACTAATCCTTTGCCACCACCTCAGATGCCATACTTGGCTTCCCTCAACATACCAGATTTGACTAAAATCACCAATGATCCTATATTGCACGACCTCACATGGCCTACAATGCCTACCAAAATGCCTTCAGACATCCCCAAGTTTGAAGGAAAAGTGGGAGACGATCCTGCCAACCATACCATGACCTTTCACTTATGGTGCTCTTCAAATAGCATCACGGATGATTCCATCCAATTGAGGTTATTTCAACGTACACTCACTAGCCCATCAACTAAGTGGTATGTAGAAGAAAAATCTGGGTCCCATGTGACCTTTGAATCCTTGACCAAAGCATTCTTGACCTTCTTTAAACTACCAATTCGTCATGACAATGGCCTCGAACTACTCTCAGAATTTAAACAAACCTCCTCCATGTACATCGTTGACCACATTCACGAATGGCATCAGTGATGTAGTCTCTGCAAAGCTGAAGCTACTCCACAACAATGTCTCAATTGGTTCCTCAAATCACTTGTTTCCCTCCTTGCCAAAGACGTGGCCGCCACCTTCCCCCAGTCTAAAGAAGAAGCCATTAGCAAGGCCCAATAGTTCGAACTCATTTACTCACAGTCAAGGTACTTGTATATGGTCCTACTTGACACCCCAAGACCCATGCCATTCGTCCAGGACAAACCTTGGATGTCTCACTCAACGGATGGATTGATTGGTACCACTACACACCACAATTCACATCCCCAACAACCACCAATGTATGGCACACCTCAATATCCACCAGCATTGGCAGACCCCCTTATTATAATCCTCCCCCTTATCCACAACCATACCCCTTAACCTTTCCTCCACCCACCAGCAAACCAACGCCAACACCCACAATACACCCTGCGGCCCAATCTAGTTTTGGTACCCCCTGTACCTCTGATTACACCCTAAACACTAGTGAAAGTGCCATGCCTTCCTATACATCCTATGGATCATTACCACAGAATAATATGTACTTTCCATTCCATGCCCCCCCCAGCCCATTCCTTCCCCACACGGACAACCACATGCTAGGGTTAATTTTGTTCAACCCTCTCCCATTCATTAGTATCAAAATTTTGAACAACTAAATATGACTAATCCATCCCATCAGTCAAACAATACCAGGAAGAAAGGAAAAAATTGAAACAATAATAATCCCGAACCAGGAGAAAACCAAAACCAACCTCGGTCAAACCAACCTGCCGAGGGAAACCAAAACCAATGGAACCAGAACCCCCAGGGGGGAAATAATAAGAAACGCCAAGGGAAGAACAACAACAATATTCAAACAAACTTCCCTTGTGACCTTTTCATTGAGTATGGCCATTATACTCACCATTGCACTCAAATAGCGGACTTTAAACAGATGAAAGAATCTGGAAATGGACCACATCCCCCAGTACCGCCTGCCCCCCAGCAGGCCCCACAACAATATGTGCAGCACCCACCCTCGACTGTGTTGCAAAGCACCATACCACATCAAGGGGTGATGAACACCCAACAAGAGATGCAACCTTCCCCACCACAGGCAGAACCATATGACAAACCGGGCACTTCTGCAGATCAAACTATCTTCCTCACTAGTGAGGAAGAAATCCTTCTACAAACACGCGGTCGTCAATACAATGCACCATCTGAACCTACTCTCACTACTTTAGAGGCCACCCCAGTCACGACTGGCCCACCTTTGATGATTCTGCGCCCTAATACTGAAACACCTCTTCACATCCCATTGCACAGGAATGTCCACAACCCTCATTCTAGGGCAGACAACAATTATAGTATGGTCAATGACTTGGCACAATCCCCCACTGCCATGTTAGTCTTAGAAGTTCTTTAAACCTGTCCTACTCAATGAAAATCATTACTTTTCGCTCTGGGGGCAGTTGAACCTGCCGATACTCGGCTCATCACATTTGATCTTGATAGTGGAGAACCCTGTCTCCCCGCTCTTGTCTCTTTCTAAATACCAGTTAAAATCCAGAATATCACAGTCCACCGCTACATTATCGACGAAGGTGCATCCACTTGCATCATGTCCAAAATCGTATGGCAGAAACTTGGCTCTCTAGAGCTAATACCCTCCACCATTACTCTGAGGGCTTACGATGGATGACCCTCGTCTCCCGAGGGGCTCTTCCAAAACGTCCCTGTTGAAATCAGGGGAAAAACCATCCTTATTGACATTGAGGTTATCGATGCCCCACTCGACTATAGTATTTTGTTTGGTTGTAGCTACATGTATGATATGAAGGCAATCGCCTCTTCTGTTGTCTGAACTATGATGTTTCCCCATAATGGAAAGATCATTACCATCGATCAGGTATCACATTATGAGCCTAACCCTTCATCCAACATCGAAAACATCCTCCCTTTTGTCCACACTAATCTGGATGCCTATCCACTCATCGAGATGGGCCCTAGAATTTTTAAGGACCCATCCTTGCTAGGGACATACCACAGAGCACCACCGCTCATCCATCCCTCAACACAAGTATGTGTCATCTCCACAACTGAAGATACTCTCCCTCCCACCGAGGCCTCTTTCATCCTCGACATCCCACTAGTCTCATAATCCCTCCCTCAGGAATCTCCTGGAACTTGTTCAGCTCTACCCATTCCTGATCTTCCCCTCCCCCAGGGCCATATCCCAGTTTGGGAAACAGTCCCCCAAGCCATTACCCAAATCCATTTCTTTTACCCCCCACCGAGTGTACAAGCTTTCCAGGTAGCCGCAATGCTCACCCTTCCTAATATGGTGTTGGAAATCCCAGTATGGTATCTACATCCACCTGAGATGGTCCCTCAACCATCCCTCCCTCCCCAAACATAAGGAATCTCGATGCAGATTCCCACACTTACCCCACCATCCCACCCACACTCCCACTCACTAGAACCCCTGCTACAGCTGGGGGTAGGTGAAAAAAGAAAGAGCTCACCGCTCCACTTCCCCCACGTGTCCAACCTCTGTGCACGCTATGCAAGAAAAATGGACACCCCACCAACAAATGCCCATCTCTACTCGAGCTACACAATCTAATTCAACTCCCTTGAGAACCACCACCGCTCGTTGCTTCATCTAGTACTGCCACTATCTCCCCTAACACAAATAGAAAAGGATTGCGAACTAAATTTGCATGTGCCATCTATTCATAATATGGCCATTACACACAACATTGTCTAGCGTTACCTCAATTCTAACAGACGCTAATAGCCATATGCCAGATATTTCCACAAGAACCCACACCAACACATGTCACCGACATCCATTATGTCATGACCTTAGTCAATGAGCATATGATATGTCCCTTCTCTCTATGCGAATCACTTGATCATTTCACATATCAATGTCCTATGATCATTGAATACAGGCGTCGCCAACTGGCCCTAATTCAAAACCCTACACCCCCCCCTCCAGCAGGACCAGTGAATATCCCTACCCCATCACTTGATGTGGTTCATATATTCTTGATGTGAGTAAGTCAAAGCTAACTGAGGTGCCCGTTTTTTGATCCATCTTCAGCCATGGGATCAGGACCCTGTTACCTACATAATTCCATTCCTCGAGCCATTTTCCATCCTCAGCCCCTAGAGGACATTTTTCTCATATTACGCTCAAGCACGCATGGTTACATTATTGAATAACTGCTATATGATATTTTCTCTTCAGATATTGTTCACGTCGGGTATTATGTGTTTATGTGTATAGATGCTTGATCA
>JASDQU010012528.1:65435-80114 GCA_032191745.1 Picea mariana
TGTCTTTGATCCAAGGTTTAACAAGCATTGTGGGGGTTGGAGACGGACTTAATGAGTGAGAAACTTGTGGCTCCTTAATGCATCTGGATCGTTGATTTGGGAAGGATGTTAGATTCTGCGTGTAAGGTGCTCGAGGGTTAGAAAATGGATCTGATCATTGATATTGGATCAAGATCGACATTAGAGGTTTAATCACACAAGCAAAGGTGATTGGGTTTTAATTAAAAGGTAGGTAAGCTAGAGTCAACGGTTTCATTGTCGGTCACGTTGGTAAAGGCGCTAAGGAAATAAGACCACGCTACACAGGGAATTGATCACGGTCACACTCATGGTCATATGAAGGGATAATTAGGACAAAGGGGCGATGGTATAAAGATGCACAAGAGAAAAGAACTTGTGGTTCCAACACCACAACCACCTGAGATAAAAGGTTATAACATAAGGGAGTTGTGTATCAAGGAGATGTGAGGAAAATGCAAATGTTATAGCAGGATTTGCCTCACCATTGCTATCTTGCACAGAGGGCCTTTTTCCATTTCCCTATGTAGACTTGTCATCCCTTTTTGATGATCCAGAGCTAAAAATATACATTTTCCCACATATGCGCTCCCTATCAGTTATGCAAGATGCGTATACGTAGGATGCTCCACTATAGCCTGCATATATCGGGATTTGTGCCAGAAAATACAAAATGAGGTCGGGTTTCCATGTCAGGATAGAAGATCTCTGATCCTTGGCCTTCCACATACTAGAAACATTCTGGCTCGACCATTTAGTTGCATTCCGAAGGATATAAAAGCACAATTTTGAGCTATGGAAAAGAAGGAGAAAACATTCAACTTTAAGAGCAAAGTTACTATGGATAAATTACTTCATATTGAGTCTGCATCCCTTTGTCCCTCAAGTCTGAACACAATGTTCATCCCCCAAGCTCTTTCCCTATTGTTGAGAGGACCTCATTGTCTCTTTACTATGAGCTTTCCTTTGGTGGAGGATTGAAGTGGTGGAGACCCAGTTGGAAGGAACTTGGTTTCTTGGTTTCAAACCATATCGACATGGAAGTTTGTAATGTTGTCACTTCTGCTGATCAATTATTAATAGAAATACTCATTTCCTGTCCTATTGGTATCTTGCAAATATATGATTATTATCCATGGGCATGTTTGTAATGTTTATTAATGGACTATGCTATATAATGTGTTAACCCTTTTATATTATCACTATGTACTTTCTCTGTTTGTTTGTTGAGAACTTCTTGTAGGTATAAAGCTTTGGGTCAAAGTGCTCAAAGGTGGAACATCATCAAACGTTGGATCGAGGTAGTCCTCTTTCTTATCTCGCACATTAATTTATATCGCATATGTTGGAATTGAGTTTATTTCTGTAGTCATACCTGTCTTTTGTGGTTTACCCTTGGCCATAGAGAGTTTTCCCTCATAACAGAATTGGTGACTCCACTGGGGAGAGATCTTCATTCTAAGGGTTGAAGTAAATTTTCTTCTTACATTGCTCTTTTTCATTTGTGTTTCTTGTCGTATCACTGCTTGACATATTATGTTCACTCTGGGTCTGAGTTTTCATCCTTTTTTCCCTTCTATGGCCTTGTTTTAAAGCACATATGCACCTTTTTCCCTGACAGTCACATATACATGCTTGTTGTCTCACTGCAAGATACATATATACGCTATGTTCTCCTGAACAGTCACATATACCACTTTCCCTTGCTTGTTTTCTTGGTCTAGTGACTGCTGGGTGGGATTTGAGGATTGTTGAGCCTTCTTAAGTCCTTATAGTGCCTGTTGAGATTATCTGGGATGACAGGAGACCTGTTTGGAGTTGAATTTTTGGGCGTAGTATTTCTCATTGTTTTTCATTTTTTATTTGTCCTTGTACCCTGGGTTGTTTGCTTGGTTGTTTGATATTCTACTTGAGTTATTGTCTTTATACACAGTAGCATTTATATACCAGGTTGCTTATTAGTCCATGCATTTTCTTTTTAATATATTGAAAATACAAAAAAAATAGGCATTTTTCATTGGTTGGCATTTTTGTCTTGGAACCTTTATAATTAGCTTAGTACATTTAGCGAAAGATTTCACTTTACTTCTGAATCGCAGAGTTGAAATTGAAGACTGCATTGTTTTTATTAGTACATCATTCATTGAAAAGTTAAAGGTACACTTTGCATTGTATTCATATTTATTTTCCTTACAGAGTCATAACATCTCGAGTTTCACTTCCATACCTTTTTGAGTAATCACAGCCAATAAAATTTACGCTTTAAACTAAAATTGATTAGTCACAATTTTATTTTTAGGGTGCACAAACTAGCCTAGGATTTAGAGCCTTGGAATAGGATTTTGTGAGTAAACTTATCCAAGGCAATTAAATCAACATATGTGTCTAAGACAGGGAATTGAGAAGTCCATTGTATAATTGGTAATATCAGGGGGCTCCGCTCACATCGGAGTTAAGCACGAGGTCACACGAAGTTAGTTGAAGGGATATCCCCCGGATACTCACCTAGTGTCAGAGATATTTCAGTGGATTCATTCGTATTTGGGGATATTGCAGCTAGTACCCATACCTCCTTGAGAGGCGGTGCTTTCGAGGTTTCGGGATTTGCTACCCTGCCCATATGGTGATCCAGACTTATGACTTTTCACTTGTACATCAGTTATACGGTGGTTGATTAGTTGCTTGACTTAAGTATCTCATAGGTTTCATGCAGGGGTTATTCTGCTTGTATCCTAAGTCAGATAGGGGTTGGAAAACACACAACCTTTATGGAAGATTACCTCTCTGGGGGGATCCGAGCGACTGGTTGTTAAGCCTACGAGGGCCCTTATAACTGATTCTGTTACCTCCAAAATTTAGTAGGGAGTCTCAAGTCCCTCCTAGACGAGACATACCTTCTTTAGCAAGGGAGGCCACTCAACCACTTTAGCTTGTTTGCATGCATATTGGTCATTAGACTTTTTGGTATGCTTTTTGACTACTAGTTAGCCCTAGGATATATTTTTTATTTTGTAGATTCATAAGTCGTCATGGAGTCGGTCCAGCTTCCTCGTCGGTCCCGTTGATTGTTGCAATTACCACCAGTTTTCGAGTTCTTGCCTTCTAAAAGGCATAGAGTTATCAGACGTGGTATACACACATCCAACTTTCAGACTTGTGGTTCCACAAGGATGAGTACTAAGTCTAGTATTTAGAACATTGGGAGTTCTTCGACTCCCATTCCCACTATAGTTAACGAAACCCCTTCGACTACTCTAGCCACTACAGTTGCAGTATCAGAGGCTTATACTGGTACTATGGCTCGGCCTATAGTTAATGCTTCATCTCTTGCCTCAAATCCTTTTGGGGGTTTTGGTCACTCGCCGAGTTACAATGTCCAGTCCATCCTTATGGATTCTAGCCCATTTTTGTATGGTATGCCTAAATTTACGTCGCAGTTTTCAATTTCCATCCTAGCTGTTGGCCCTAACGCTAGCTTTGGACTCAAGGGCACTACACCTCCTTACACTCCCTTCCCGTTTGGCGGTTCTCACATTACCCAAACGAATCCTAATGTAGGAAGTGTCTATTTTTCTAATCCCGGGTCTAATCCTTTTATGGTTGGATGGAACAACCCAGTTGGCGGACAAGTTCCGCCCTATTTCCCTACGTCCTCGGTACCGATTCTGACCAATACCTTTGGCATGATGAATCCACTTCAATCCTTTGGGTTCCCACCTGGAGGAGGTCAGTCTTACACTTTGGGCACCCCCCCACCTAGATCTAATCCAATTGGGGGTAGTTTTCAGAACCCCGGCCTGGATCTAATCCAACTAGGGGAAATTTTCACAATCCTTATCAGAACATTCCTACTGGAATGATGCCCAACCCATCCTATACAAATCAGCCTGGAGGAGGGCCTTATAATTCCTGATAAAGATTCGGTACTCAGAATCCTGGATGGAATGTGGTTCTCAACACACAATCTTTTGTGGGAGGATGGGGCTATATGTCACAACATCGTCTCCCTTTTTTGGCCACGCTCAATCTACTAGACTTGTCTAAGTTAATGAATGACCCGGTGAGTCACGATCCCACATGCCCCCCCGTCCCCACCAAACATCCTTCAGACATTCCAAAGTTTGAAGGTAAGAGTGGAGAGGACCCCGGTGAACATGTCACTACCTTTCACCTTTGGTGCTCCTCGATCTCCCTGAACCACGATTCTATTAGATTAAGACTATTTCAATGCACTCTCATTGGAGTTGCTTCACAGTGGTATATTGAGCTATCTCAAGGGACATATGGGTCATTTAACCAATTAGTTATGGTCTTTATCAACCACTTTCAATTGTCCATTTATTATGATGTTGGCCTCGAGATTTTGTCAACTTTACGACAAGACACGACCACTCATATCTTAGATCATATCCAGGAATGGCATAGATGGAAGTGGTTGGTTAAGACACCTCTACCCCTGGCCTTTCTCCTAGAATGGTTCCTAAAGTCTTTGCATCCTCCTATCTCAAAGGACATTGCTACTTCCATGGTTTCCAATGAAGAAGAAGCTATTTATAGAGCCCAACAATTAGATTTAATATATGCTCAGTCTGGAATGTTATACCACCTTCTTCCCGACGCACCGTGGTCAAATTATGATCCTAGGAAAAAACTCAGACCTCATGGCGATGGCATTGTTGGGTCCACCAATGTAAAGTCCACAGACTCGGCAACGAAGTCTGCTGGAGGATCAGCTTCATCTGGCTCCTCCAAACCCATCCAGTCGGTGGATGTACATTATGTGCAATCATCGAAAAACCCAACTGGTGACCAACAACTAGATGGGAATAAAAGGAAAGGTCGAAATAATCGAAAGGGTGGGAAGAATAACAAACCAAAGAACAAAGATAATAATGGGAAGCAGAATGATAATGCTGGAGAGGGAAAGAAAGAGAAACATAAGGTGAAGTTTCCTTGTAAAATTTGTACCTATGACCACCTTACACATTTATGCCCCAAACTCGCAGAAGCTACAAGGCTCTTAAATCTACCGCCCGCTGTGCCGACAAACCCATTCCCACATAACCAACACTTATCCTTGAGCTCTGCAAATGCCGGAAATGCGTTTGGTGGGAGTCAAAACCCACCACTGCAGGATGGTGACCATGTTTGTATCAACATGGTCGACGTGAAAATTGATATAGCCACCCATTCTTGAGATTATAGCTCTTCAAAATATAGTACCGGTCTAGAATCTCCTCCTCCCCCTCCAGAGATGAAACTACAGATTGAGAAAACAGAGCCACCGCCTCGTATTTCGAAAGGAGTACTCAAGCGCTCTACCCACAACCCTAATTCTAGAGCTGCCCATAACTACTTTATTGTTGAGGATCTGGGCCAGACCCCTTGTGCGATGTCAGCTTTGGAGGTACTCCAGATGTTTCCATCATAAAGGAATGCCTTACTCTCTGCCTTAGGAGCTCTAGAACCTAGTGGCTCGAAAGTTATCAAGTTTGATGTCACGGATGTGAAGCCTTGCTTTCCCTACCATGTGGCTTTCCAAATCCACGTGGAGTATGCCAAGTATACTATCAAACGAGCGGTCATTGATGAAGGTGCTACCACCTCCGTGATGTCCCTGATCTGTTGGAAGGCTATCAGTTCTCTGACCCTTTCAAAGTCGTCAAACATGTTGACTTCATTCGACGGTCATTCCTTCCGCCCTCACAGTATTCTACCTACCTTTCTGGTCCAGTTAGGTGGGAAGATGGTAGAGGTGGAAGTAGCANTATAACCTGTTGCTAGGTCGCAATTGAACCTATGCTATGGTCATTGTCATATCGTTTGTTTTCCATACACTTGTTTTCCCTCATCAAGGGGAGATTGTGATGATCAACAAGTTATCCTTTGCGTACTCTAGACCTAACACATCTGTTGGACCGTCGATCCCCGTGATCGATAATTTTCAGCATGCAATTGAGAATATCGGTGTCAGAATGTATTCCTTCCTCATGGGTACTTTCGAATTCCTAGCACTGATTCACCACGTTTACGCCATGTCTAGTAAGCCTGCTTTAACTGGGTGGTCCATTCCTTTCTGCACTTCCTATCTTAGTGATCCACTATTGGCAATGGAGATTGCGTACCAAGTTGTTCTTGACTCTTTTGTTGATCCCAATCATGTTACCTTGCAAACAGACGAGGAGGATCATGTTCTCAAGCCTGTATGGGCCACCCCATTGTCTTGCTCACATGATTGCCTAGATGAGGCTTTGCCTTTGGATGAAGCCATCCTCGAATCCATGAATGGTTCTGAGAGACCTTAGGATGATATGCATCATCGATCTTATTTTTTCCCAAGCCTTGAAAGAATCGAGCAAGATGAATTTCAGTCTACCTTGAGTGATATAGTCAGTCACGTCATAGTTCCACTTAATACGCACGACATTTATGCCGAAGGAAATATGGCGAGAATTTCTCCTATCGTATCGATTGATATCTCTCGTACCCTTGGAAAAATTGAGAACGTAAATATAGGTGCAAATTTTTCTCCAAAAGAAATTATGATCTACACCAATCTCTTCAAAGAATTCCGATATGTATTCACTTGGTCATATGAAGAAATGTCAGTGATCGACCCTCATATTGTCGAACATGAGATTGGGACTTACCTGGATGATAAACCTGTTCAAAAACGTCTTAGAGCTGTTAATCCTAGGATGGGCTCTGCCATTAAGGCAGAGGTGGGCCCTGCCATTAAGGCAGAGGTGGAGAAGCTACTCAATGCTGGCTTCATCTACTGGGTTCCCTTGACCAAATGGGTATCCAACCACGTTCATGTGAATAAAAAGAAAGGAAACATCCCTATGTGTATGGACTTTTGCGACCTGAACAAGGCTTGTCCTAAAGATAACTTCCCCATGCCTTTCATTGATCAGATTCTCGATGAGTGTGCAGGAAGTGAAATATTTTCTTTTATAGACGGATTTTCAAGATATAACCAAATCCAGATCAAACCCGAGGACCAACACAAGATGGCATTTATATGTCCTTGGGGTACTCTTTTGCATACCGGAAAATGCCTTTCGACCTTAAAAATTCCGGAGCAACCTTCCAATGCACCATGAATTTTGATTTTCACGGTTTCAAGCATATATTCGAAGCCTACCTTGATGATCTTACTGCTCACTCTCGCAAGAGGGTGGATCATGTTTTTCTCCTTCGACTCGTTTTTGAAAGATGTCATTATTACAGAATTGGGTTAAACCCTCACAAATGCATATTTTGTGTTAAGTCTAGTCGTCTCTTAGGATTCTTAGTTTCCGAGATCGGGATCATGGTAGATACTCTTAAGGTTGAGGCAATACTTCAGTTTCCTCCCCCGCGCACAGTTAGGCAACTTCAAGATTTACAGGGGAAAGCTAACTTTCTACGTCGGTTTATAGTGAATTATTCCAATATCACTAAGGTTTTTGTGCGCCTATTGAAGAAAGACACCCCTTTTATATGGGATGACCGAGCCCTAGAGTCTTTCAATGCTTTGAAGAAAGCCTTGGTATCGACCCCTCTGCTAAAATATCCTGATTATAGTAGATATTACTTACTGTATATTGCATCGTCTGCATAGACAATTGGTATGGTTCTAGTTCAGAAGGATGATGAGCTCCATGAGCACATCATCTACTATCTCAGTCGAAATTTAGTTGGTCCTGAGTTGAATTACTCTCACGTTGAAAAACTAGCTTTGGTTGTCGTTCATGCAGTCCAACATTTACGTCACTATATATTTCTTTGCAAAACTACTGTGGTTGTCAATGTCAATCCATTTCAATAAGTCCTCACCAGGCATATCATAGGAGGGAAATATAATAAATGGATCATCATCCTTCAAGAATTTGATCTCGACTTTGCTTCGGCCAAGTCCAAGAAATCACTAGTTTTTGCAGAGTTAATATCTGATTTTCCACGATTAGATGAGGATATTATCCATGTCGATTCGTTCACGAATGAACACATTTTCCTTGTCTTGTCATCCGACCCCTGGTATGGAGACATCGTGTTATATCTTAAAACCTTGAAGTTTGCTCTGTATCTCTCGCGAGATGATTGACGATGTGTTAGATACTAATCCAAAAAGTATAACATCGTTGGCGACACTTTGTATCATCGAGGAATATATAGTATCTTACGACGTTTCTTAACTCACGAAGAAGCCGAGTTGGTCCTAAATGATTGCCACAAAGGGGCTTGTGGTGGTCAACTATCAGGGCTTGCGACAACCCAAAAAATCCTACAAGCCGGTTATTTCTGGCCCACTATCTTTAGATATTTCTTTGAAGCGGTTAAGAAGTGTCACCCCTGCCATGTGTTCACTCAAAAAATGCACTCACACCCAGCCTCTCTTCACCCAGTCACTATTGTCGGTCCCTTCACCAAGTGAGGGGTTGATTTAATTGATTGCAACCCAACTTAGGCTGGGGGGAATCAACACATTATCATGGTTTTCGACTACTTTACCAAGTGGGTCGAAGCCATTCCTACCATGAAATCCGATGGAAAGACTGTAGCCTTCTTCGTGTTCAACCAAATTATCGCCCGATTTGGTATCCCGAGTGAGATTGTCACTGATCATGGAAGTCACTTTTAGAATGAAATGATGGTAGAACTAGCATCTAATCTGGGGTTTAAACATGGTCATTCATCTCCTTATTACCCCCAGGAAAATGGGCAAGCAGAGGCCGTCAACAAGTCTCTCAAGACCATCTTGCAAAAAACTGCCAGTTGAAGTAATTATGATTGGCACATCATGCTATATCTCGTGCTTTGGGCATACTGAACCTTGGTCAAGACTGCCACTGGTTTCTCCCCTTTTCAATTAGTGCATGGTGTGGATTCGATACTTCCAATTGAATGTGAAATCCCTTCTCTCAAGTTGGCATTCGATCTCCTACCTGGCACTTCAGATTTAGAGCAACACCTTGTGCACCTAGAGAGTCTTGACGAGCAGCATCGGATGCCTTTATGACTATCGAGGCAAACACAAAACGTGTCAAGGTCGAGTACGACAAGTCTTTTTGTCCTCGATTGTATGTTGAAGGTGACTTGGTTCTCTTATATGAACAAGCCAAAGAACCGCTAGGGGCAAGCAAGTTTAAACCGATGTGGCACGGTCCTTATATCGTGCGACGTGTTCTAGAAAAAGGAGCCTAAGAATTAGAAGATTATGAAGGGAATAAGTTGGCCAAGCCTAGAAATGGGCTCTACTTGAAAATATACTATGCTTGAGCCCCAGGCTTAGGCATAAATCTTTGTATACTAGTGTAAATTTAGTGTGTATACATCTCTTTTTTCTTTTTTGTCTTTGGCTTTCTTATTGAGTTTTCCCTTTTGTTGGCTGATGTCAACAGAGTCTTTGGTCTACCTAGGATTCCCAGATGAGGCCAGTCATCATACACGGAACTTGGCTTCTTCTTCTTGGGTGGTTTACTCACCCGAGGGTCTGCTGGTGTCTTCAGGTGGCGTGTGCCTAGGGCCATCCATGAATAATGTGGCCAAATATAGCATCGTCATATAACTTTGTGTGATGCTATCTCACATGGTATTCTCTCTTTAGAAGTTCACCTGGATTCTCAGTTAGTAGTACGTCAGTTGAACGGTCGTTACCGCATGTGTGATCCTACGTTACTTCATCGATTCCTACAGGTACGTCTTTTAGAACGACAATTTGATTTTATTACATATTTTCACATTCCTAGGCGTTCTAATCATGTATTTGATGCCTACGCTAATTATGTTTTAGATTGGCATTTGTCACATTAATAAAAGCAAAGAAAACCATTAAATCAATGTACACATTGTAAGATATAAGCCGAAGATCCCTTTTATATATTTCAAAAATATGGTGTTTATATTACAAAATTAGGGATAAAACCCTCAAAATACATATACAGCCGATATACATATCCCACGACATCTACATCTATGGCGCTAGATGTGTGTCATGGTAGAAAACCATGACATTTGTGAGACACCAGAAGAGTCGTACCCACTCTTTAGGTACACCAACAACCTATCGTTGCATGGCTTCAAGTAGATCCTCCACTTGAACCATAGGAATCCTCTATGTCAGACGAGACAGGTTACCCTGCATGTTCTGTAGGACTCTCTCCACCTCTCCTCCCACCACCTCATCTCCTTAGTTTCGTTGTCTATGTCGCAAGAATCCCTCTAGCCGTCGTGGACCTACATCTGCGTTTACACAAGAATATAGTTAATATTTAAAACACCATAAAAAAAACATTTTGTTTCCTTAAATTCAAAAATACAAAAAATGAAATATGTAAAAACTTTTACCTATGGCACCATAGGCAACCCCTGGTGGAAGCGGCATATCTCGGTCCTCTCTGAAATCAATCCTCGCATAGGGATAGTCATCCAGAGAAATGATCTGTCTTCGCCACCAGAAGAAAAAATCATCATTGTAGGGTGTCGACATCCTACCTCCCCCCTTCCATCTCATGACCTCGATCCACCGCGCCATAGCTAGATCACGTGGTCCCCTAGGAAGGATCTCCACTCTAGGTCCTAGACCTAGAACCCGATTGAAAAAGAAGCTGCAAAGAATAGAGGCAAACCCGAAGTTTTGCTTCCCCCCCCTTCTTGCACTCTGTCAGCTAACCTTTCATATTGGTCAGTAGTGAGGTACACCAATCATAGACAATGGGTCTCGCACACTCCACTGCATAGAACATAAGTGGTCTCGATGCTTGATGCAATGAGGCCGATCCTATGATCCTAGTAAGCATAAGCACAATGATATTCAAACTGAGATTACGGATTGCCTGGATGGGGACTTGACTTCCCACCATGGGAGTCACTTCTACACATTGGGCTTGGATATACTCCTCGATATTCATCCCACTCCCCACTTCACATGACTTGAGGTTCACAACCTCTCCTCGGCGTGAAAGACAAGTCAAGAAGTAGATGTCTTCTACTTCGATCCTTAATGGTTGTCCATCAAGGATAAAGCTCTCACTATCAGGATCCCAATAGCCCACTAGCATTTCCAACAACTTCACTTGGGCCCTCATTCCTTTAAGAGTCCAAAACTTGTATAAACCACATCTTTTTAAAGCCGCTTGAGCCACCAAATCTTGATCCACAACTGCATCTACCTCCTCATGCTCTCGCTCTCTCCATTCCAACACCATCCTGCAAAAAACAGACCATTTTTTTGAGTTAGAACCCTTTGTTTTTACCATTTGCGTACCTATACGCAGATTTCCCTGCAGACAGTCGCAGGTAGGGCTTGATATAAACATCATGTAGTTAACACAGGGGGCGTATACCTAGTCGTACACGCAACCTTTCCAATGAAATCCACGTATACCGAAAAGACCAAGTTACACCCTCAATAACTAACAAAATGAAACCTAATTCAAAATTGTAAAACCACTGAATTTGAAGAGGATGATATGGAGAGTTACTTGATCCAAACGATTCGTGATTCCACTGCCTAATGCTCCCACAATCGTCGTTTGAATTCTGGAAGTATTTTAGTCCAAATTGCACTATTTGGGTAAAAATCAAAATGATACAGTAATTTGTGATTTTATTACTATTTATAAGTTATTTTTACCCACTTGATATAGTTTCATGCTATTTTTTTACCTAAAGGACTAATTCAATAATGGTTTTAAGTTGGTTTTTGTAGTTTTGACACAGTTTTCTTGCAGATTTCAACGTCAGGGTTGGTCGTTTGTCTCCTTGGGCAGGTCTTTTCACAAACCTAGCATATAGGATAGGTATTTATTCCATCGTGCATTTCGCATTATCCTTCGAATAGCTCTTTTTATGCCCTAGGTATGAACCCATTTATTGTGACACATAACCCTCCATCTACTATAAATAAGGTTGTTAATAAATGGTAGAGACTTACCAAACATGGATACCCTAGTTAGATCCTCTTTGTCATTTGGTGCCCATGCCGAATTTTTTACTTAGGACCAGGAGTCCATTATAAATTTATGCATTACTATTATGATGAGCCTCATTTCTCATTCATACACCCGTAGCCTTATTACTTGCAGACTCCCAAAAACGAGTCTTAGTTAAGCTCTTTTCCGACTCGTATAAAAAACTGAAAAGATCTTCGAGTGATTTGTCCCTTTCACACTTGTTAAAATTGGATTTGAAAGGTCATGAGTCTTAGTTAAGCTCTTTTCCGACTCGTTATAAAAAATAGAAAATATTTCCAAGTGAACTTGTCTTTTTCACACTCGTAAATTGGATTCAAAAAGATGTATATTTGACACAAGTTTACCCCTTTTTTACACCAAGTAGACTATAAGAAATAAAAAAGGACATTTTTTGGTGTTAAGTTGTGATTGCATCTCATGCCCTCGCTTGCAGTATTGAGCCTTTAGCCGGTTCTCACTTTGTGTTATAAACCGTTGCCTAAGCATTTTTTGCATCCTCAACCAAGCAGAGCCTTGTTTATATCCTTCACAATTTGACACCCTATACCTTGGAGGGAACATCACCTCGAGTGTCCATCTTCCGCATGCATGCCCCTGCATTGAGCATAGGTACGTTGCACTACTGGAACTAGTTTTTCTTACTTGCGACACTCGTTCCCTCCTTTTTATCATAGCATTCATTTGTTATGAAAAAACAAAAAAAGACGGGTGGGAAGAGAGTACTATATTGTAATTGGCAATAGTCATGTCACCTTTGAACAGAGCACAAAGTTATTGAGTCCTTGTGTCATCATAATTTTGGGTTAGCATGGCCTTGGGAAGCTGATCTTGTTACAGAGTTTTATCTATCGACTGGCTACTCTTCCAGTCCCTATAGAGAACATTATTGATGTCTCCTGCATCCAATAGTCACATCATTGAGTCTATGTTGTCGTAGTCTACCATATGTCTCATGATCTTGTTTAAAGGAAGTCTATCAATCTGTGTCGGCCACTCCTCAGAAATCCTAACTTTGCATGTCGGCCATACCCTCAATTTGTCTCAGAATCACATGATATTATGGTCTTATCATGCCCCCCTGGCCCTACTTTCATCGTTGGTAGGTCACCTTGAACCCAAAAATCGAAATTTTATCATTGGTTGTTGATTGGGTGGTTTTCCTTATGTTTGATGGCAAGACATCTATTCACACTTTGGGATTCATGCAGTGTCTTGGATGCCATTAGCCTTATTGGTGGTTCCCTTGCCTTTGCCAGTAGTTTTCATCATTGGCTTCTACTCAGAGGGTCTTTTTCATGTACCGCTTGCATTTGGAACACGTGAAAGATGCACAGGGTCGTTGGTTCGTGAACATGTTCTGGTAAGCCCTAATATTGGCTCATTACCCCTTAATTGGGGCATATTATATTAGTAATGTTATTTTATTTATGTCGGCTTTAGGACATTAGTTGTAATTATACCTCCTAGTCTCCTATATATACCAAGGAGACATTTTCATTTTGAATCATCTTGGACTTGAACATTTAAGTGGAGTAAAATGAGGTTTCCCCCTCGAAGAGGATTATTATCTGAAATTATCTCTTTTTCAAGGCATTGAGTACTTTTTCTGAGGTTTTTCTATGCTATATTGATATTTGGTTCTTAACATATGGTATCAGAGCTCAAGGTCTTCGGGTTTCGCTCCTACATATGAGACACCTTGGCATTTTCGTTGTAAATTTTTTTCTACAGTGTTTCAGAAGGAACAACTTGGAGGATATTTAGTATACAAATCAAGGTACGTTGGGTTCAAAATTAATCTCCTGAGGCCTTATAATTTCGTAGATACAGCCTATACAAGATAGGGTTCTGGAATCATCCTGAACTGAGTCATTGCGGAATTTTCGCTATAAAAATGTTTATGTAACATTTCAGACCCTGAACTCTAGAGGATATTTAAATAAATTAGTAATTTATCTGTGGTAAAAATTTCAGCTTCTGGGTCATCTCAATCTTGTAGATACACCCTGTGTAAGATAGGGTATCTGACTATTCCTATTGACTAGTCTCAAGAAGGTGTTCCAGGTAAAACAATCATAACTTCTTCCTAGAGTATCCAAATTGAGTGGGACTCATTTCATTGGATCGTGGACAGTCTGTATTATTTCTGGTGTGAGTTTCATAATTTTATATCAATTATTTTGTGCGGGGAATGCTATACAAGTGAGATCTCTAAAACAATGCTCCTTCTTCTAAAACACCTCAACCTACAAGGTTGACACCTCAAAAATTGGAGGAAAGAAAAGAAAAAGATTTATGCTTTAATTGTGAAAGCAAGTACAGTAAGGGACATAAGTGTGGTGAGAAGAAATTATTCTACACAGATTGTGAAGAGGAAGAAGAAGAAGAAGAAGAAGAACCATCTCAAGATGAAAGCGTAGAAGCAATTTCGTTTGAAGAGTTGACTCCCACGATATCGTGTAATGCATTGGCTGAAATTAGCACTCCTCAAACCCTCAAGATTGAAGGATACATCAAAAATAAAATGGTAATAGTCCTAATTGATTCTGGCAGTACTCATAATTTCATTCACTATAAATTAGCCAAAGATCTCAATTGCTTTGTATATCCAGCGCCAGAGTTTCAAGTAATGATTGCAGATGGAGGAACTATAAATTGCTCAAGAAAATGCAATAAGATCAATCTTACTATGGGGGAATAT
>JASDQU010012529.1:0-39014 GCA_032191745.1 Picea mariana
TTTGAATTATAATACACTCATCACTTCACTTTATTATTTACCTTTTAAAATCTCTTAAACCACTTTGATTACTTTGACCTTTTGGGGCTTCTAGATGACATCTGAGGGTCCTCCAACTTCGTAAGGCCATAACTCTCAAACCGTGAGGAGTTATGTGACATTCTACATACCACTAGAATTGGCATGACATGTACTATCCATATAGAATAGTATTATCTAAAAATATATTATAACTCATACCATTATCCATCAAGCAAACTTGGGTCCATTACCCAAACCTGGGGTCTCCAACTTCTCATGGCCATAACTCTCTAACCCTGAGGAATTATGTGACGTTCCACATACCACCGGAAATGAAATGACAAGAACTATCCATATAGGATATTTTCCCTAACAAATTCACTTTCCTTCATCTCATTATTCCATAATTAATCATGGGTTCTCTTACTCCACAAAGTGTCTTCCCGTGAGGGCTTTCACCATAAGGGGACCACTTTGGAGTTCATCCATATTTACTTCTTATCAACCATGAAAAAACAATAATGAGTCATATTTACATAAAAAACTATTGGGTCCATTACCCAAAACTTTGTGCTATGGGTCTTTCTTCAAGGGTTGACATCAGTGACAACCAACCTTAATCAACAGAAAGAACTATGGGTTATGCAGCTGATGGATTGTTTGTCAAAGGCTGAGCTCTAAATCATCTAGACAGCATAACATTGTTTCGAATTCCCTGCCAAAACAATGAATCCTCACGGCCTTTTATAGCAACTTCACGGGCGGTCACGTAACCTTCTCCAAGTGTGAATAGGGGTGCATTAGGGTTTATTTAGGTCATTAATCCGCCGATTTTGCAGAGCCGACTCTGATTTGAGAGTCAAATCATCTTGGGGGCCGGTCCATAGGTGGTTGGGAGGCCGAATTATGCAATTAATGCACCGTATTAGCAGATGCACGGCTTTTTGTGTGGACAGTCGCGCATCGGCACGCATGCGCGCATAACACGTTTTTGTCCTACGCATGCGCGCGCGCACCCTACTGCCGTAACGTGCCCTTCAATTTTTGGTTACTTTGTAATGTTTTTGGCCCTTTTGGAGTGCTGTGAATTTAATTCAATGCCATGAATGACTTCATTGTTGTTTTGATGATGTGGAGTTCTTGTCGCCATGTGCAGACGAAATTTCAGTGATAACAATAGGACAGTGATTGGTCGAGCCTTTGCATGAGAGAAGGAGGAGTTTTTCATCCAGGACGCCTTGGTTGAGCCCAGCCCAAGGGAGTTGATCCACTACAGGTGGAACGTGTCCTTTCTGATGCCCCAGGACGTCATCTAGAGAGCCATGACATCATCTCCAGTGTATGGCACCTTGACAGAGCATTTTTTCACGTATGACAGAGTTTGGAGGCCCAAAAAGGGCCAACATTTGTCATCTTGTGCTGTATTTTGCCCTAAAAAGGGCCAACATCTCCCTCAGAGGGGCTTGACATCTTGCTTATTGCTCATTTAGGGTTTCATTTAGCAGTTTAATGTAAAATAATATGATTTTTGGTTATTAGCCTTGTAGGCTATTTTTAATGACCTAATTTAAATTAAAGGTCATGAGATACTATATATTGAGGAGGTTTTCCCTCATTTGACATAACACAACTCACTCACACTTGTGAGGTCTGATTTTTTCACCCTCCTAGGGTATTATTTCTTTCTAAGTGAGGCGCACTTTTTATTGGAAGGACTTTTTGGCATCTTTTGGCATTTCTCTCCAAGGAAGGTTTACAACTAGGGTTTGCACATGCTTTCTTCATGGTATGTAAGTGATTTTCTTGCAAAACTTCTTAATTGAATGGTTGTAGGTTTAATTTCTTTCATTTGCTTATTAAATTGCTGATTTAAAACCCTAGGTAACAAGCACACAAGTAGGTCCTTGTTTCATGTCCCCTAGAGAGAAATATTTCAGCCATTGAAGAAGGAGGATTGAGCCTAGCCTTTGCTACACTCATCTTGTTTCTTCCCTTGAGCTAGCATTGAATTTTATAGGTTGAAAAGGGGGTGACGTCCTAGGTCTAGGTTATATTTGAAAGCCTTGTCTTTACAACACTTTCTCTCACCTCATCCATTGGTTAAATTTATCATTTATGCTAGTTGTTTTTCCAAGTTGACCTAAGGAAGGAGGAAAGAGCACGAGGCCTAAGGCACTGATCTCTAACCTCCAACGTTGAAGTCTTAGTGTACAAAACCACTCTCAAAACTCTAAATTTTGAAACCCTAACTAACAAACTAACCTAACTAAGGCCGACTTCACAATTGGTTATCTCATCTTGACACAACAAGTGTTGAATATAAGCAATTAAATGATGATTTGAAGCATCTATTGAGTAAAGTGTTGGTTGGGTACATTGTTAGCTTGATCATCTTGATAGTTATTAATGAATTGATGCTTTGGCCATAGCTAATTGATAAAACATTGATATCTATTGTTTTACATTGCTTATTAATTAATAGCAGACAATCATTGAAGTACTAACCCATTGAGTTATATCCTGCATATATATTGTATTATTGTTGTCTTGTTCCAGGCAAGTGTTTTCATTTGGTCATACACTTATTTATTGGCTAATTAGCCGGTCTGTCTGACTTTGGTGGTAACCTGTGAGGGGGAAACTTTAATCTTGACTTTATACCTTAGCCTCTTCAAAACCCCAGGTTGCCGAAGATGTATCCCCTGGGTTAACCTCCCTAAATAGAAAGAACCTCCCCATTGAGGTGACATTGGGTGGGGAAGGTTCCTGTTACGCCATTTTGCCTTCAATTCTCTAGCCATTTGACCTAGCTACAAACTGTGCAATAACATTTTGGCGCCGTTGCCAGGGAACACTGAGTCAATTCTCCTCAGATGACAAACCTTTTTGGTAATCCTTGTCTCAGAGCCTTATCTTACAAGCTTACCTGGTGACTCCACTAGGGTGTTTTCCCTTTTATTTGATGATTTCAAGCAAACCATCTGGTGACTCCACAAATAGTTAATGACGACTTGTAGTGGGCGTCAGTATATACCTTCATCTACTACTATGACCTCCACAAATCCTGTCACCTCTGTAAGTTCTCCCAAATGGTCTCATAAAGAACTCTTTGGTCCTTAAAGCTTACCTAACATCCAAGGGGGGTTACATGATCTACCCAAGAAGGTCGAGTCCTGGATACCTAATTTTTCAGGGGAAGATGGATCCTATGGCAACTCTCATTGGACCAACTTCTGTGATGCATTCTAGTTTCACCAATGCAGACATGAACACCTCGATGTCTTTTTAAGGCTCTTTGTGAGCTCACTCACCGGAAGTTCCAGAAGATGGATTAAAAAAACCCCGAAAGGAAGCATCAAAACCCCTGAAGATATTGAACAAGCCTTCCAGAAAGATTGGTGTGAAAAAGAAAGTATGGATTCCCTTTACTCTCAATACACTAATATTTGCAAAGCCTCTAGCGAGGGTATTAGGGATTTCAATGATAGGTTCAACCTTTTACTCAAGAAGATCAGTCCTAGTTTTTCAGAAGAAGCTGTCCTCCAACACTACTTGAACTCACTGGAAGGAGTTTTGTAGTTTACTCTCAAAGATCGGTCACCCTCGACTCTAGAATAAGCACAAAACTTTGCTTGCCAGATTGAGCAGAACCTTAAGTTCAAAGACTACATCAATCAAGTCAATCTCTCGCACAATAATGATCCCAAGGAATCTAGTAATGAGGATGTCCCCGAAGATGAGCCTAAGTTCCTATAAATTCTTGAAGTAAAACTCATGCATCCCAAAAGTAAATGGAACACAACTTTCTCAAATACAAACAATGTTTTGAATGCCTCGATACAACATAAGCCATCCGAGGATTTGGGCATGGCCACTCACAAAAAAAATAACTTTTAAGATGCCTTGTTTGTCTTGGACACACCGATGTTGGAAGATCAAGATATGAGTGAAGCCGATAAGTTTGAAGAAACTGATCCAAGCACTAGTATGTCTTGTATCCTGCAAAGGGTTAAAAGGATTCATGAAATGTTAGAAATTTCTTTTCTAAAAAGGAAGGACTCAGATCACCTATTGCCTTTTAAGGGGATTCCCACATTATTGCAAACCGGTCATTCTGAGAAAGATGAACAAACACCCTTTTCAGTGGATCCTTACTCATTTCGAGATTGCCCCACTTTTCCCTTGACAGAAAAGGACACAGATTGGGGTGATTATTCTGATGATGCCTCTAATATCTTTGAAGATTTGGATGAATATGGATATCCAATACAAAGAGTAAGTAATTTCATTGAATGGAACGAAGACGTTTTCAAAGACATAGAATTTCCAAAAACCGTCATTGTGGATGAAAATCCTTGGTGTTTTCAATGCAGTGAGGCACATTGGGAACATGAGTGTCCTTACAATAGTTGTGACCATAAAAAAATAAACAATATAGACCACTTCATAGAAGGCCCTCAAATAAATATCACCACTGAAGAGCATCAAGAGGCCATGAAAGAAGCAGTCAGGTCAGCTAGGATGGCGGTAATAAACAAACTAGACCAGGAATCAAAAGAAAAGCTAAAGAAACAAGAGTTCTAGGTGTATAGAAGAAAGAAGTTGGACCAACCTTCCACTGACCAAACAAAAAATCCACCTGTGGATGTAATCTTTCCTAAAACATGCAATACTGAAAGGGTTAACCTGAATTTTGACCTTGAAGGGGCATTATCCAAGATGCTTGTAACCATCCCTTTGATAGAAGTCATCAAGGTACCATATATGAAAGAATGATTTGACAACCTTTTCCAAGGATCAAATGGACCATTGAAAGATGGAACTATTGGTCGTATCCAGAATGTACCTATAAATACAACTTATGAGAAAAAGTCCAGTGATTCCATCAAAGATGACAAAGCACGTGACAAAACCAGACCGACTCCTCATAGATATTCTCCAGAAGATACGCCTTTTGCAAAAGAGGAAAATTCGAATCAGATTAAATGGCCCACGAAAGAATAATACCAAAAACTCATGGATGAGCTCAAAGCTCAGGAATTAGAGACTGTGAAAATACTAAAGAAGGTGGAAGATAATGTACGAATCCATCCTTCACAGCAGAAAATCTTTATAGTAGAGTCCCACCCACCTCTCTCTACACAATACTCCAGGGTTATTCAAGGAACAACTAATTTCAGAGTCAGAGAGTACAAGGAGGGAGACATGGTTTGGATGTGGGATGCCAATAAAGGGAAGCCTACTAATATCAAAGAAAACAATCGTTTTTGTCTTGGCCCTTTTAAGGTCAGAAGAAAGTCAGTTAATAACTCCTATTACCTATCTACACTGGAGGGAAGAAGGTGCACAATGCTCATCACCGGGCACCTCCTCAAACCCCACCAGGGTGGGGTAACTTGACTCCACAGGTAAGTATAGGTAGGTAGGCATATTTCTGTGTATTATACCATTTGCATTTCATGATAGTTTGTTCACTTGCATTATTGATTGTTTTATTTCAGTCATATACATATATTATATTTGTGGGGTGGAAATACCACCCCACCTTTGTTACCGATTCCCTTTTCGAGTCTGAGCAGGTCTGCAGGTTTATGCCAGATATGTTGAGGTTCTCATGCACTCTATGGTGAGCACATGTCCCCGAGTTGGAGCCAGATGAATCCCCTATTTCTAGGGATAACTAGGAGATCATGTCTCGAGGCCCACAGGTCCTAGACATGGAGTACCGAGAGCAGGATTGACCCGAGCATGGCCCTGGAGGGCCCATCTTTCTTCTTCTTCATCAGACTTGTCCTGTCAGCAGTAGCAACATCCATCACCTTCAACTTGGACTTGTATCAGAGAAGAATCTTGCTCCATGAGGTAGTTGGTCCAGGTATCATGGTATGTGTCATATTTGATGATTCTAACCTTAAAATATATGCATCAAATTTCTTTCATTTCTGATGACTGCTTGGATTTTACATTAACCCACTTGACCAGGGTTGGGGGGATTGACAGGGTACCCTAAAAAGATTGTACCCATAGGTTTCGGTTAGCCACCAGGGGGGATTTTTAAGAGCCATCATCCGCTCCCATCATATCATCATTCTTACATCTTATCTCCCACTCATCGATCCCATTCCCCTAGTCCGGACATTAGGATGACTTGTTTGTGGGGTTACACCTTATCTTGTGGGAAGAAGGGGCTAAAGGACCAGGAGGTAAAAGCAACTGGTAAGAGATAAAATCCATAAAAAAATAAAACCTAGAGATTCCTAGCCCATGGATCCCCAAGAAGGCAATAAAAAGCCTCTCAATAAGAAACAAGAGGGACCCAAAGAAATGACAAAACAAGACCTAGCCAAGAGGATGGGGGGTCTCATCATGAGCCATCCCATTATGTTCATGGGTACCTAGCAGTATGACATTTCCATTTATCTGGTTACCATGCCAGAGCAGTGACCTTTGGTTACATGGCCAAGGGAAAGGGGGTCTCATCATGAGCTAGCCTTATCATCTATGTGAAAGTACTTGTGGCTAACACTGTCAGCTCTGGTCACCATGCCAAGGCAGTGTCCTCTAGTTAGAACTTGAAATAAAAGAAAGAAAAAGTGATAAAGAAAAGAAATAATAAAGGCAATAAAGGTCTTGGAAAGAATTGCATCCATGACAGGTACAGCTCGCCTTCTACAAAGGCACCCATGGATAATATCACCCCTATCTTTCACTATGTTTGGACATCCTTTGACCACACCACCTTGTGTTACATGGCTTGGATGATATCCTCTGGAAACTTTCCTTTTCTTATGGATGCTGGCCCAATAGGGCATTTTGTCTTTTTCTTCAGCTTTGTATAGTAGTTTATTGTAATGTCTTTGAGCTATTGGATGATATGCTAGGGGTTTTATGCATGCATTTGACAAATTTTTTGATGAAATATGATTGAAATTGCTATGATCCCTAGGACTAATGAGCCCATGGAGGGAGAAGTTTTTGATGTGCAGGACCATGCCTGATGGACAGGTACCAAGTGGACTGGTACACATGGGGAGATGATTAGTTTAGATATCCATGGGGCTGAAGAGCCCATCAGATGGTTGTTGGGACCCCATCAGGGTTAGAGACAGGACAGTGATTGGTCGAGCCTTTGCATGAGAGAAGAAGGAGGACATTTTCATCTAGGACACCTTGGCTGAGCCCAGCCCAAGGGAGTTGACCCACTACAGATGGAACGTGTCCTTTCTGATGCCCCAGGATGCCATCTAGAGAGCCATGATGTCAGCTCCAGTGTATGGCACCTTGACAGAGCATTTTTTCACGTGTGGTAGAGTTTGGAGGCCCAAAAAGGGCCAACGTTTATCATCTTGTGCCGTATTTTGCCCTAAAAAGGGCCAACGTCTCCCTCAGAGGGGCTTGACGTCTTGCTTATTACTCATTTAGGGTTTCATTTAGCACTTTAATGTAAAACAATATGATTTTTGGTTATTAGCCTTGTCGGCTATTTTTAATGACCTAATTTAAATTAAAGGTCATGAGATACTATATATTGAGGAGGTTTTTCCCTCATTTGACATAACACAACTCACTCACACTTGTGAGGTCTAATGTTTGTGCACTCCTAGGGTATTATTTCTTTCTAAGTGAGGCACACTTGTTATTGGAAGGATTTTTTGGCATTTTTTGGCATTTCTCTCCAAGGAAGGTTTAAAACTAGGGTTTGCACATGCTTTCTTCATGGCATGTAAGTGATTTTCTTGCAAAACTTCTTAATTGAATGGTTGTAAGTTTAATTTCTTGCATTTTCTTATTAAATTGCTGATTTAAAACCCTAGGTAACAAGCACACAAGTAGGTCCTTGTTTCATGTCCCCTAGAGAGAAATATTTCAGCCATTGAAGGAGGAGGATTGAGCCTAGCCTTTGCTACACTCATCTTGTTTCTTCCCTTGAGCTAGCATTGAATTTTATAGGTTGAAAAGGGGGTGACATCCTAGGCCTAGGTTATCTACACCTAGGGCCATCATCTTCTAGGGTTTGAAAGCCTTATCTTTACAACACTTTCTCTCACCTCATCCATTGGTTAAATTTATCATTTATGCTAGCCGTTTTTCCAAGTTGACCTAAGGAAGGAGGAAAGAGCACGAGGCCTTGCTTAAGCAACATTGGAGTGAGCCTCTTTTCCCTAGGGTTTTGATTCTAGGGCCCTACCTTTGCAGCACTTTAGGACTCTTCCCCCTAGTCTTTAAGTCTTCATCCTTTCAAAACTTTGTGCCCTTATCTTGTTTGACTCCATATACCCTAAGGCACTGATCTATAACCTCCAACGTTGAAGTCTTAGTGTACAAAACCACTCTCAAAACTCTAAATTTTGAAACCCTAACTAACAAACTAACCTAACTAAGGTTGACGTCACAATTGGTTATCTCATCTTGACGCAACAAGTGTTGAATATAAGCAATTAAATGATGATTTGAAGAATTTATTGAGTAAAGTGTTGGTTGGATACATTGTTAGCTTGATCATCTTGATAGTTATTAATGAATTGATGCTTTGGCCATAGCTAATTGATAAAACATTGATATATATTGTTTTACATTTCTTATTAATTAATAGCAGACAGTCATTGAAGTACTAACCCATTGAGTTACAGCCTGCATGTATATTGTATTATTGTTGTCTTGTTTCGAGAAAGTGTTTTCATTTGTTCATACACTTCTTTATTGGCTGATTAGCTGGACTATCTGACTTTGGTGGTAACCTGTGAGGGGGAAACTTTAATCTTGAATTTATACCTTAGCCTCTTCAAAACCCCAGGATGTCGAGGACGTCTCCCCTGGTTTAACCTCCCTAAACAGAAAGAACCTCCCCATTGAGGTGACATTGGGTGGGGAAGGTTCTNGTTTCGAGAAAGTTTTTTCATTTGTTCATACACTTCTTTATTGGCTGATTAGCTGGACTATCTGACTTTGGTGGTAACCTGTGAGGGGGAAACTTTAATCTTGAATTTATACCTTAGCCTCTTCAAAACCCCAGGATGTCGAGGACGTCTCCCCTGGTTTAACCTCCCTAAGCAGAAAGAACCTCCCCATTGAGGTGACATTGGGTGGGGAAGGTTCTTGTTACGCTAGTTTGCCTTCAATTCTCTAGCCATTTGACCTAGCTACAAACTCTGCGATAACAATGACTACAACTAAAAGATTGGACAACACCAAGGAGGCTATCGAGGATTCATCGCTAGAAAAAGTAGGTCCATCAACTATGGAGTAGGTCATATCAATCCAAATAATCCAAATAAGGATGGAGATCCTGGCCTACTACTACAATTTTTTCTGTAGCTTGAGTTATAGTCCAATCCAAATCCAAGCCATAACAGGAACGAAATACACTTGTCTGACAAGCATACCAAAGATACATGACCTCAACTATCCTTTCATCACTGTCTTAGAACTGATTGGATCTGTGGTTGTGCAAAGAACTTTGGCAAATGGACAAGAAGGACCATACTTACAATGTTGTGCCCTTGGGCGACACAAACTTCTGGATCATTCATGTTGGCCTGTTGGTGCAGGTATAGAAAGATCAAATCCAACCACCATTTTTTTGTTTTGTTTTATAATAAATTTTTTGTTTTATTTGTTTTTAAATTATCCGTTTGAATTTTCTTTTATTTGTTTTAAATTATCTGTTTATTTCATTATAAAAAGATATGATAATACAAAGTTTTTTTTTTTTGCTTTTTTGCTTTTTTTTTGTTATTATAAAAAATGAAATTCTATTAAAACNTTTTGCTTTTTTTTTTTTATTATAAAAAGATTATAATAACAATTTTTTATTAAAAAAGATTGTTTTAATAGAATTTCATTTTTTATAATAACAAAAAAAACTGTTTGTTTTATTATAAAAAATTGTTTTAAAAGAATTTAATTTTTTATAATAACAAAAAAAAATATTTGTTTTATTATAAAAAAATTATTTTAAAAGAATTTAATTTAATTTGTTTTGTTTTACTATATATATATAAAAAATCATAAAAAGAAAATCTTAGGTCAAACATAAAAATAATAAAAAAATAAAAAGATAAAAACAAATTATAAAAATAAAAACAACAACAACAAATAAAATTGCAAATGGGCCTTTGCATAATTCCTTCCTGAGAACAATATATAAACATGTTTTTATGATTTTACCATGTTTTTATGATTCTACGCTAAGTTATTTCTTGTAGTCACTTTAGCAAGAAATCAACGATGAAACACATTTTATTTGTACTTTGCCGCATTTGTACTTCTTTCTGCATGTTATGTTTTTCTTTGAACATCTCACAAGTTTTCATGCATGATTTGTACTAAGTTTTTTTTTCAGGTGCGCAGCCAATTACATCTTGCTGCTGAAGTGATTTTCAAGAATCATGAAACTTTTGAAAACAAAACATGCTTATTGACTGCTTGAAGGAGTTGATTCTCATTCTACACATCATGGCATTTGCTGCTACACAACGACCATTCATAAAACCATTTTGCGTCATGAATTATTTCTTCCCATATCTCCTTCAAAGCAGATTTGTCATCCTTGTGTTGAAGCCCATATTCTAGTGCATTATCCTTCATGACTTCGCACATGCCTATCTTTCTAAGTTACATACATCTCTTAATCTTTTTCAGTTCAGTTTGCCTTGTCAATAAGACTATCCAACTCCCTTTCCATGACTCTATTGCCTAGCCATCAACATTGTTTCTACTGAGATATTTTCATTCATAGTCCTACCAATATTTTTACAAACTCATGTTGACTAATGTGGGATTCCTTAAGGCCCACCTTTCAACAAGTCTTTCCCCATCGACCTCACCACCTTATCTGGGATATAGACTAGTGTCCATTTTGAGTACCTAGAGTCTTGCATGCCTTAATGGAAAGTTCTCTCGCTGACAATCATGGGAATACATCAATGTCCCTTGATCGTTAGATATTGCAAGTGGATCGACATCAGCTCATTCATTCACACTTCGCAAGATGTACTTGGGTACCTTGGCACTCATTGACATTAATGGTGAGTTTGCCTTGGATTGGTTAACGACATTCATCAATGGCCAATAATCCAATGACTTCTCTTCTTGCTCGACATCGACACATCCATTTGCATGATTAGAATTGTACCATCGGGTTGTAGCAGGTGAAGACTATACACATTTTCCTGACTTCCTCAATAGTTACAATAGCATGACTTCAACTATATGAGAGTACTACAGTTCCACTTTCGTACTTCCTCTTTTCCATGATTCATTCAACAACAGTTCAGATTCTTCCACTTCACATTCTCTAATCTTGCAGACAACATTCGCAGCTATAGCAACAGTCACTTTTCACATGACCCTGCAGCAGTGACATCTTCCATGCTCCAATAGCCTTGTCAGCTATATTCCTATTGCATAGTTCATCAACATTTTGAGTAAGTGGAGGTATGTTATTTTCTAAACTTTAATCATGTAATTCCTCAACTGCTAGCAATGAATAAGCTGGAAAATCCCCTCACCAAGTTCCCTTTCCTTTTCACTTCTATGACTTATGCCACGTTGCATGAGGACATGAAACTAGTTCAGTTGGGGGTTAGGGGAATTTATTCACTATCATCACTCCATTCTTCCACTACCATCATTCCATTTTTTGTCTCATTTACCATTTATGAACATTTCTTTTCCAACTGTAACGCTCCCCCAACCACCCACAAGCCGGGGAAATTCCACTCCAGAGCAATCTCTCATGCTCTGACACCAGTTGGTAACATCCCTAGCCTATAATAGGTTAGGCATGCTACTCTAGGGAACACTTTTATTCTCTTGTTGCGAAACTTACGGTAACATACCCAGTAATCAACTGAGCTATGCCACATAAATTTTCTCTTCAAACTGCATGCAACTTAAACATATACATACAACACTCTTGCAGAAGCTTTACATATAAACATAAACAAATAGGTACATTCTGTAATATACGATTTCATACTGAAATAACAGTAAACATCAATATGCAACATATACAAGGAAATACCCATAAAGATACAGATAGTTATATTCACATATATGATAAACCATAATATAAGCATGTAAATAACAATGCAGCATATAATTTTATCATAAGATTGGTACTTATATTGGAAACATTATCACCAACTACGTACAGACCGTCCACAAACCTCCCATCCTTAGACTACACTACTCATCACTCTCAACAGTGAGTCACCCCCGAGTTGGGATTGAACTCCACCCGGGTAAAGGGTTCCTAAGCAGGCTAAGGCTCATGGACAATAGGAAAGACTCTGTCTCAAGTTCTTACTCAACTAACGGCCTACAAAATCTCATTCCCCACATGCTTTTCCCACCCAAGGAAGTGTGCCCCTTCTCTTCTCAACAGTCCCTCGGCTGCCCCACTTCCCTTCTAGAGCTTCAACAATAGGTCAGACCAAAATTATCAGAGCATTGTAGTTGTATTTTAGCACCATTGGGAATCAATTCTCAGCAATTCTCTCGCTCGAAGAATTTCTCGGGCCTCAAAACCCTCTTCTTCAATTCCTCTCCAAGATAACCAGGTACACCAACCAGAAAAGGCTATGGAAACAGGATCAGATATGGTGAATGGATGTCTCAAGGATAACGGACTATGTGAGTGAAAATGGTCATGGAATCATTGATTGGATAACTGAGTGATGGAAGGAATCACCGTGAAATTGATCATGAAAAGTGATGGTGAGAATGATGGTCAAGTTGTTGGTAAGAATCCCCGTGTAAAAGTGACCAAATGAGCTAAGTCCCCACGATATGAATGCATGTCCCCAACTTGACACTTGTCATATCAAAAGTTACTTTGGTCCACTTGTCCCCAACTTTAGAACCTAGGATAAAACAATTATCCCCACTTTGTGTTTTAGGAAATATTGGTATAATATTCCTTTTTGGATTAATCTCTCTAGCTTATCCCTTTCCCTTAAATTTTTTCCCTCCCTTTCCCTAATTGGTGAAGTTCACTCCCCCATCTCTTTTATCATGGTCGGTCTGTGTGCAACAATGTATTTTATATTAATCATGGGACATGTACAAAATAGGTGCATTGGGCTTTAACATCTAGGCGCTTATCGCCTAATACCAAAACATAAGCATACCCTCTTATAATAACTAGATCACCAGCCTATAACACATATCATATACATGAGGCTCACTATCCTCCATACTACCTGCACTTTAGTTACTGTGCGTGGTATCCGGGAATGTGTACACTACATATTTTTACTGCGCAGTGCATGCACACACTATGCCATGAAAGGTGTATTACAAACTAATGTCAAAACATCTTACTATCTTAAGTATACTTACTTTACATTTACAATTGGATTTGGTTGAGGGATATTACAATCCCCTCCCCTTATTTATGCACTATCCTTAGTGCAGTATATACCCATATACAACAAAAATTATCAAAATTACTCAAAAAGATGTGGGTATTCCATCCGCATCGTATCCTCATGATCCCAAGTAGTGTCCTTAGGACCTGTTGACGGGTGAAATTGTCCATTCGTCAATTGAGAGAGTGGAACCAGTCCGGGGTTGTCTAAATAACCCAAGCCGTTTGGAATGAACCACCCTGATGGGTTTAATGGCTCCGTTGGCCGCCCTAAGGTCTTAAGAAAACCAAAGAGGAAACTAACCTAAACTAACTAATCTAACTAAAACAAATAAAACAAACTAACTAACTAAAACTAATAAAACAAACAAACTAACTAAAACTAACTAACTAAAACTAATATACAACTATTCTAACTATTATATACAATCTACTAATTACTATTATAATAACTCAAATCAACTATCTAATTACCAGCTGCAATATTACTTATTCACAAATGTACACTATCAACAGCCTACAGATTTAATTAAAACCTGCAAAACTCATGTATTTTCTGCCCTAAGACAGCAAGATATGTTTTTTGATTTTTATATCTTATGAAAAAGAAATAAAACTACTGAAATTAAACGACCTAATATAATTACTGAAATTAAACAATCTAATATAAATCTAATTCAAATTATATCTAAATTAAACTACTAATGAAAATAGAAAAGAAGAGATTAACTGACCTGGAAGTGCTCCTAATTTGTCCTGTGTGTGATGGCTCTGAAGCTGGTCGGAGGAAGTAAACTCGCACCGGTTAATCCATAAGCTTCTCGTAAACGATCGGTTGTGCTGCTCTTCGAGTATTTACAGGACAAACAAGACATAAAAATTCATAACAATCTTATGATTAATAAATTCTTGCAATAAGGGAAACCTGTTATGCAAGAAACTTATATTTGATAATTCAATCAATGAAGAAAATAAATCTGTCATTCACAAACTGAATTAACAATTGCTATGTCTTTTATATATTTGGAAGAAACCAGATATGAATTACTGTGATTAAATTATATCATTTGCACATGATTAAGATATCTAAAGTAGTCATTAATCATAAACAAATTGATATACACAACATGAAACAAAATATTGATATATTGAGAAGCTAAAGCTGTAACAAAACACCAAATTCTGATTTAGTTTGTATTAGAACTTCATATCCTTGTTCTCCCATGAATGAGGATGAACATTATTACAAAAATCATAAGTATATATAAGTCTCTCCACAGGGTAAAACCTCCCTGTGGATAATGTCAAAATGTTTTACATAATCTGGGAAATATCCCAAAATCAACTAAACTAGGAAATCAAAATGCCAGTAAAATCTTTGAGATATCCCCTAACTGCTCATAAACTCAACTGCAATTTCTAATCTACCTGCAATAGAACACAATTATCAAATTAGAGAGATATTTCAGTAACAAAACACTAAAAAATTAATCCTACAGACTTAGCTACAGAATCATCTGATTATGTAGCTAGTTTAAAATAGCATATAGAATCAGATAGAAATCAAATGAAATCTTTTTAAAACAATCCAATTTAATTTTCTTTTAATAAACATTAAAATCGAATTACTAATGGCTCAAGCAAATTTATCATTCGAATTAAACAAAATCGAAAAGGATGCAATCAAAACAGGATAAGAATGCTCTGTTTTAGTTGCTATGAAATTGGATCAAATGATAACCAAACTTTTTCATATCCAAACGAAAGTAAGCAGTGAATCACATCGAATCAGATACGATTTAATTCAACTCAATCATAATCGATTTGTTATGGCTGTAACAATGTGCATACGATTCAGATTGTTTTAATCAAATACCAATATAGAAAGGCTGTTACGATTATAGTCACAATGAAACAGCATCAACAAACTTCACCATATATTTCAATCGTTGGGTGTTACACAGTTGACAGACAGGACCAAAAATAGTGATCATAACCACCAACAGCAGTGATAACCATAAACTAGGCAACAATCAAATCGAATTGTGACTGAGTTAAAAATAGAAACAAATCGTAATCCTGGGCATAATCACTTCCATTCCCAAATTAACTTTAAACAATATGTTTGTTGAAACATGGATCGGGTTGATAACACGGTCAAACAATGTGAATCGACAGGTTGGGTATAACAGTCATGATTCGTATTTCACAATTTGGTTATGCCTTAACAGAATGGTATTCAAATTGGTCAAAAAGACATGGAATATAAAATCACATCAGCTAACCGTAATTACCAACCATATCGTATATAACCAAATCGAAATGATATATTGACTGTGTTCAAAATTGGAATACCAGAAACGACCTGTGTTTAGATAAATATTAACAACTTCAATAAGCAACAGAGCATTCAATTAAAGTTAAATTAAAACAATCAAATCTAATCCCATGATCAATCGAATCAAAGCCAAATCCAATCGAAATTTAAAACGATAACGAAATTAGATTTATCAAAACACAATTATATACAAAAATGCATGCTTATGTGTCAAAGCAAATCCACGTTGTAAACAGAGTTTATGAGTTTGTCATATAAACAGGTGATAATCATACCAGTGAGTTTGTTCGAGCTACGCCAATTTTGAATTGACGAATGTTGTTGCCGACTCCACATTCTTAAACAAAATCGAACCATTTGTTCGCTGTTTCTTATCAGTGGATAGCATCTTCACTTTTTGACTGGTGAGCTTTGCAACTTGATCCTCCAGAGCATGAATTCTGGACTGCAACATTGGCACATCGAGGTAATACCTTTCTAACCATGATCCACACTGATCACATGGTGGAGCAGCTGGTTGATGTAAAGCAGGGGAGGGTTTTGACGAGTCACCGGGGGTTTCACAAGGCATTTTGATGCCTGGATAATTAGGATCATTTTGCAAACAATGTGGTAGGTTCTTCATGAAATCATATGCGGGTTTATCACACAGACCTTCTGAATAGGGATACTCACTTGCCAGGTAACGTTCTACCTCCGAGTCGGAATCTTCACTGAGCACGATAGGGTCAGGATTGACAGGAGGTCTCGGTTTGTTTCTTGCCATGCGAGAGATTAATCGGGCGTTCTTCTTACCTTTTGAATTCGCATTGGGTTTTGCGTTAGGCCTTTTAGCCATGAGTTTAACAATTTCCACATCTGTGGTCACAGAACCGGGTAGGTCAATAGGTGGTTCGGGTAGGGGTTTAGGTAACAGAGCACTATAAGGCACAGGGGGTACTGACTTACTCTCGCTCACCACAGGTTTGTCAACCTGTGGTGGGCTTGAATCATCAAAATTATTGCATTTAATAAAATCATTCCAACAGTCCCGACGTAACCCCAAATGACAAACCACAAGCATTTTAATTAACCCAAAATGAAATAGGCTTTTATCGGCCTGGTTCCGTTTGTATCTTTTAGACATTTTAAACAGACTCCTATGCAAGTAGTAAGGCATATTAAGCTCATAGCCCATGAAAACCATAAGTAGCCAAAGGTGGTACAGGAAAACGAAACCATACCGGCCCTCACAAGTGATAAATTGCTTGGTTACCATCAGCAAGTCGTGCCATCGTTGCTTTAGCATATTCGTGGGCAAACCTTTGTCATAGGAGCTCACTCTTCATGACTGGAAGAGCAATGTCCATGGGACATATTCCACTTTACAATTTTTTGACCATCTCTGTTCGACAGCAGGAAAATCGGTAGCTAGACTGAGAAATTACTCATCAATTTTCAATTGCACATCCCCAACCTTGGCTCGGCAGCCATCAAAGGTTAACACGAATTGCTGAGCCACACTAGGGTTATAGCCATCAAACTTTCGTATGAACGGGAGCCATCCGAATTCCTCAAGGTCACTGTAAGCACCATCAAACATCAACAAAGCTTAGCAACCATTGGGTTCAGCCCTTACGACTGGAGCCATGGTGCGGGCTCATGGTAGGGTTTGGATTGAACACAATCAACACCGGAGCAAAGTCGTTTGGGGTTAATAGCTATGAGTGCTCAAAGGGGAGGAAAATTAATTTGCGCGTGTGAGGGTGGTGGGATTACCACCACCATGCAGCATAGTAATGGCACAGTACAGTGCTATTTAATCAATTATGACATCACTCAAACCATATTACTCGGCCAACCCATGGATTAAACGGTGGATAATTATATCAATGTGCCATTAATCAATGTAAAACCAAAACCATAAACTATATCAATGCGCCATGTGTATAATCAAACCAACATTAAATCAAAAACCCAAATGTTTAACCAACGTGCCATGTGTATAATCAAACATTTCCATTCAATATGAAACCAAACTCATATGTTACCCTTGCGCTTGTCGCATAATATGTAATCAAAGTTTATAAAACATTGTGACAAGAGATTTCATAAAATCGATAAGTCAAGAGCTTTTGATAGTAAGGATCACATCATATAAAAAATCAAAATCAATCATGACCCCTATATAATCAAGTATAATTCATGAATTAACATGCTCAATGCCTTGTCAATTAAATAAAAGTCAAGTTGCGCAATCAAAGCAAGAATAGGCGAATGGACATAGTTCGAAAAATCATTTCAGCCACTTAAACCAATGGTGAAGTGCCTTTCAGAATATCAGTAAAAGACTATGACAATTCAAATAACGATGGAGGAGTTTTCACGCTTTCAGTCGTGAAAACTAAATCGAAATCAATTTGCAAGAGTCACATAAAATGAAACCATCGTCTATTTGCAAAAGGCGACGGTAATTTGAAATTCAGAAGTCATAGGTGTAGGCAGCTTTTAGGGAAATTGAAAAAATTGAATTGGCTGCCAACAGGACCATACCAGGTCCATTGGACCTTTACAAACCCTATGGCTTGGTTCTGAAGCTGCTTGACTTTTTGGTCCAAAATGCGCACCGGATGCACTTGAAAAGCACCTTCTTGCTCCACCTGAATCACATTCCAATGAATAACATGATTAGCATCAGGTATATATTTCTTTAGCAATGATACATGGAAGACATTATGAATAGACATAGATGTAGGCAATGCAATCATATAAGCAACTGGACCAATCCTCTCTATGATTTCAAATGGCCCACAAAATTTGGCTGCCAACTTTGCGCAGCTTCCTAGCTTCAGGGAACTCCTGTTAGCTTTTACTTTTAGGAAAACATGATCACCCATTTTGAATTATCTGTGGGTTTTGTTCTTATCGGCATAAATTTTCTGCCTATCTTAGGCAGATTTTAAATTCTTCTTAATTTTTATCATTTGGTCCTCCATCTCCTTGAGAAACTCTGGCCCAACTACTATCCTATTAGCTAGATTATCCCAACTCACTGGAGTATTGCACTTTCTGCCGTAAAGTGCTTCAAATGGGCTCATATTCAACGATGCCTGATACCCATTGTTGTAAGTGAATTTTACCAAGTGTAGGTAGTCTTCCCATTTCGATGGTTTGTCCATCACATACAATATTAGTATGTCTTTTCACCCTGTTCACCTTCTTTGTCTGTCCATCAGACTCAGGATGATAAGCCGTACTAAAGTTCAGATTTGTTCTGAATCCTTTCCATAAATTCGAGGTGAGTTTCGGGTCTCTGTCTGACACAATTGTTTTAGGAATTCCATGCAATCATGCCACTTCCTTCATAAAAATATTAGCAACATCTGTTGCCTTGTGAGTAGTTTTCAATGGAATAAAATGGGCAGATTGCGTAAGCTTGTCCACCACCACCATGATCGAATCATGTAGCTTTCCTGTTTTGGGAAATCTCTTAATAAAATCCATTGTCACCACTTCCCACTTCCATTCAGGAATGGGTAAAGGTTGCAGCAACCCTGCTGGGTGCCTATTCTCATCTTTAACTTTCTAGCATTCCATGCATCTAGCGATGTATTCAACTATCTCTTTCTTCCTACCTGGCCAAAAGTAATGGCTTTTGATCACTGCCATGGTTTTCTGATATCCAGGGTGCCCTACATAAGGAACATTATGAATTTCATGAAAAATCATACGTTTCAAGTCCTGGACATTTGGAACAAAAATTATGTTCTTGTACAACATCATTCCATCTATTCCCAAATTATAATTATCCACCTTTTGTGGCATCTTACCCTGTTGTAGCATTGCTACCAATTCTCTGTATTGCAGATCTTCATTTGCAACCTCCAAAATTTTTCTTTTAATATCAATTTGATACATGCTAATGGTTGTAGCATGTAATTCATGCACCCTCCTGCTAAGTGCATCAACCACTTTATTCTCTTTCCCCTTGATATGATTTAGATCAAAGTCATATTCGCTTATAAATTCTAACCATCTTGTTTGCCTAGCATTTAGATTCGGTGGATCAAATAAATATTTCAGACCATTGTGGTATGTTCTTAGTTAAAACCTCTTTCCCATGAGGTAGTGTCTCCATTTGCTTAAGGCATGCACTATGGATTCCAACTCCAAATCATCAGTGGCATAGTTTCTTTCATGATCCTTCAGCTTCCTTGATTCATAACATATGAAAAACCCATTTTGACTGAGGATTCCACCAAGTCCTTTATTACATGCATTGGTGCATACGATGGAGTCTTCATCTGGGTCTACAATCCTTAATATTGGATCACTTGTCAATAATTTTTTCAAGTGTTGGAAACTCTTCTCTGAATCCAGTGTCCACTGAAACTTCACTCCCTTCCTTTGCAAGGAAGTAATTGGGTGTGCAATCTTTGAGAATCCTTTAATAAATCTTTTGTAGTAGCCTGCAACACATGAATGATCTCACCTTTGTGACATTCTCCGGTGATAACCATTCTCTAATGGCCTTTATATTCTCAGGATCCACTGCTATCCCATCTTGTGAATTGATATGCCCCAAATAATGAATTTGTTTCTGATAAAATGAGCACTTGCTCAATTTGGCATACAACTGATGCTCTTTTAATACTTGCAACACCATCCTTAAATGATCATGTTATTCCTCTAAATTAGAATATATAAGAATGTCATCCAAAAAGACAATGACAAACTTGTCCGAATATTCTCTGAAAACACCATTCATTAAGCACATGAAGATAGCTGGTGCATTTGACAACCCAAATGGCACCACTGTGAAGTCATAATGACCATACCTTGTCCTGAAGGTGGTCTTGCTGATATCTTCTTCTTTAATCCTTACTTGATGATATCCTGATCTGAGATCTATCTTTGAAAATATCTTTGCATCCTTCAATTGATCAACGAGGTCATCAATCCCTAGCAGAGGATACTTGTTATTAACAGTCACTTTATTCAACTCTCTGAAGTCAATGCACAATATTTATGTTCCATCTTTATTTATCAAAAACAAGACCGGGGCACCCCAAGGTGACACACTTGGGCATATATACCCCTTCTTCATAAGTTCTTCAAGTTGCATTTGCAACTCCTTCAATTCTAGTATACTCATTATGTAAGGAGTCTTTGATATTGGCGCTGCTCCTGGAATTAAATTTATAGAGAAATCAATGTCTCTCCTTGGGGGTAGTCTGGGTACCTCCTTGAACACAACTTAAAAATCTTCTAGGACTGCATAATCCTCCAAATTTGGCACCTTATCTCTAGGTGTCTCCGCCAAATGAGATGCAATTAATTGACACCCTTTTCTGTAACATTTCTTTAATTGCAATGCTGAAATTTCTCTAATGGTTATTGCCCTGGGAATTCCCTGTACTTTCCTTAGTTTCCCTTCCTTATCCAGGAAAGTAAATGCTTTTTTGTGAAAGTCTAAGAGAGTGTGATGTCGTTCCAACCAATCCATTCCAATTAGATAGTAATAGAAACCTAGAGGCAAGATGTTTAAATCTGCCTTGGTGTTCAGACCATTCATGTCTATGAGGCATGACTTAACCATCTCATTAAATTTTCTTCTTGCTCCTGTAGCTAAAAATTTCCCATGCTTGCTTCTTGGAAATTTCAAACTTTCCACCATCTTAGGGTCTATATAACTATGACTAGCTCCTGAATCAATTAAAATAGCAATGGTTTGGTTGTTGATCATACCTTCCACTTCAATCATGTGGGACTGATACTCTGGTTGCTTGTTTTCCAGGGCTGCATAAATCCTTGGCACATATCTTCCCATGTCCTCCACTGTTTCATCTTGCTATACATTGTGAACAACCCTACATTTTTCACCTCTGTGAGGACAATCTCTAAACCTATGATCTCCTTTCCAACCGCAACATTGCATAAGTGGCTACCTTGGCCCTTGACTCCCTGTGTCAATCGTTCTAGGTTCTTTAGACATTTGTTGTCCTCGTGGATTATTTCTGAAGAATGGTGGCTGAGCTCACTTCTTCCTCTAATCCATCTTGAATTTCTTATTGTCTTCCCAAGCCTTTTGGAAAGTTGGCCTTGCTTTCTGTTGATCATATAGGCATTTATCTCGCCTTATGGTCTCTTCTAATGTCTTGGGATCATCATACTGTATTTTTTCATTGATGAACAATGGAAATCCACTCAAATACCTTTGAATTTTGACTGTCTGATCCTTGATGAATGAGACATACTTCAGTAGTTCTAGAAACCTTCTCTCATATTCATCTATGATCATACTTCCAATCTTGATTTCAAAGAACTCTTTCATTTTCTTGTCATAGTATCTCTTAGTCAAGTATTTCTTCTCAAAATACTTCTTGAATTCCCTCCAAGTAACACTTTTCTCTTTAATGTGTTGCACCTGCACGAGTTGATCCCACCACATGGAGGCCTTTCCTTTGAGTTGATAGATAGAAATTCTACCTTCTACATGAGAAGAATAATTATGCAATTGAAAATACTTTCTCATGCCCAACAACCATGTTTATGCATCTTCATCCTTCTTGTGTTCACCATCAAATGTAGGAGTTTTGATTTTGTTCATTTCTCCTCGCAGTTCATCCACCCCAGACCTCTTATACCTTCTAATAGTGGATAGACTTGAGTTGTTTCCTTCTCTCTTATTGGAATGCCTTGGGGAATGATGGTGATGTCTACTAACACTTCTTGCTTTTCTTTCCTCATCCGAAGGCTTGTGACTTCCATATTTGCTTGAGCCACTCTCCTTAACCAATTTCTTTTCTATTCTATTCAAGCCCTCCAATAACTTCATGTTGAAGTCATCTTGTTGCTCTTTGGCTCTCATAAGCCTTTCATTATCAGCCTTATGGCTTTGGACATCCTTCTGTAAATTCTTAATGGTCTCATCCATATTCATGTTTTCATTCCTTTCTTCTCCATGTTCATTGTAGTTCGTTCCTTCAATGTCCAAATGGACATCCACCCCTCTGCTCTCATCTTGTTGACTGTAATTCCCCTATGCTTCTTCCATTCCTATGGAATCCACACTGGTCTGAACTGATCTAGTTGTTGTAAATTTTGCAAAATGTGCAGCCATCAAAACTTATTAGCCTAACAATTCAACAATTCATGAAAAAATATGAACCTTTTGGTTCCATATACACATCAAAATTATCTCTCTTGATTTCCTGGTGTAATCACCATGACAATCCTTGATAAGACCCAATTCTTGAGAGCATAGATGTGTGGTGCCTTCAGAGATACATCTGTACAAGAAGGTGGTTTGTTGAAACCACTTCCACCAAGATGCAGTGTCACGTGCTTCAACGTGTCAAATCCACCACTCGTGGAATGAGCGACGACTAATCAAATCACCCTATTTCCCTCTTTCGGTACTTCACAGCCATGTGACATCAGCTGAATGCCACCATGTAATGAAATAGAAATTTAATCATTTGAAATGGATTAGCTGAGCATGGAAACCCAACACTCTTGTACGTAGTCCGTCTGTGCGTCATAATTGGGATTTTATAACTACCAATACTCAAGTATAAAGGTATCTTATTATCCATAAATGAAGAAATCTCCAAATTGCTCAATTTTCTTCTCTCTGCAAAAGCATTTCGGTATCCACAAACTGAGATACATGGACAAGGCTAAATCCAGTGAGACTGGTTATTCGGGCAACATGCTAGACTTTCCTGCGAATAAGGAGGAAAGGGTACTTGCTCACATTCTAGCAACTAAATTCCACACAGAGCTGGCTATAGACTCACAGTTGAAAGTCAGGTTGAATCCCACTATGAATGATTTAGTCATCAACAGGCTAGCCACTAAGAAGAAAAGGAGAAAGCGATAGAAGAAGGAGGAATCCATGGCTGAAATGATCGAAAGTGTTGGAGAGAATCAACCGGTCTGGTTATATTATTTAAAGGAGGATATCGCTAAGATGAAGTGAGTCTTCCACTAAAATTAAGTATGTTTCAACGAATTTTGAATAGCTGGTAGCAGAGGTAAGGAGCACCAAAGATGATATACTTGTTCTTAAATGACCCTTTTTACAACAGGATAACTATTATCATCCCCTTTTTGTAATTTTTTTGATTAATATGATTATATAAATACAGAAGCAGATTTTAGACTGTTTATTACAAAATTCTATTTGGTGGTGTTATGAGTCTTGTTTTCTTTTATAATATGCTTTTCTTGTTAGCTTATATTTCACTCCCATCTATCTGAATCAGAAGAATATGAACTCAGAATTCCTTTTAATTAATGCTTCGATGCGGTTATGTGTTTCTTTTTCTTCTAATATTAATCAAATTAAACTCAGACTCATCGCCTTCCAAACGAATTCGCACACACTAAAATTTGACCTGCACATTTATATTTATTGTGCATAGGAACACCACAAGGTAAAACATGTTTCCACGCACCTATATCTACTATGCATTTCTTCTTTGTCGTGCCAAAATCTTGCGCGCACTACTTTTGCGTTGTGCGCCAATATCCATTGCACACAGTTTTGGGTATCATGCACTGATACTCCACATGTGTTTCTTCCTATGCATTGCACCATGTAAAGGTTCAACATGTTTCATCGCACACAATAATAAGCACACACCATTGAACACACTGTCGTAAAAAAACTTATACTCATACTATGCGCATACCACAAAACTCCTCTATGTTATGCAATACTTGCACACCCCATGTGCACATTACTATGTGCATGCTCATCGTGCAAGGCTAAATTCAGCGAGTGTATCCGCACATAATATACTTTCCCGTGATGCCACAATTTACCACACACATTTGCACACCAACGTTTTCCACGTGGTGCTAAAATTTACCACACGCGCCAACACGCCAACATTTTCCATGGACACTCCATGACTTGAATTTTTTTTTTTTTTTGGTCACTTCGAAGTTACTCTTCTATGAATATCTGCTTCATTGAACCTCTCTAGCCCATCCAATCTTAGTGTTGAAACAAAAGCTCTGATACCAATTTGTAACGTTCCCCCGACCACCCACAGGCCAGGGAAATGCAACTCCAGAGCAATCTCTCATGCTCTGACACCAGTTGGTAACATCCCCAACCTATAACAGGCCAGGCCATGCTACTCTAGGGAACACTTTTGTTCTCTTGTTGTGGAACATACGGTAACATACCCAGTAATCAACTGCGCTATGCCACATAAATTTTCTCTTCAAACTACATGCAACTTAAACATATACATACAACACTCTTGCGGAAGATTTACATATAAACATAAACAAACAGATACATTCTGTAATATGTGATTTCATACTGAAATAACAGTAAACATCAATATGCATCATATACAGGGAAATACCCATAAACATACAGACTGTTATATTCACATATATGATAAACCGTAACATAAGCATGTAAATAACAATGCAGCATATAATTTTATCATATCATTGGTACTTATCTTGGAAATATTTTCACCAACTGCATACAGACCATCCATGAACCTCACAACCTTAGACTACACTATTCATCACTCTCAACAGTGAGTCACCCCCGAGATGGGACTGAACTCCACCTGGGTAAAGGGTTCCTAACCAGGCTAAGGCTCATAGATAATAGGAAAGAATCCATCTCAGGTGCTCACTCAACTAACGGCCTACAACCTCTCATTCACCACATGCCTATCCTACCCAAGGAAGTGTGCCCCTTCTTTTCTCAACAGTCCCTCAGCTGCCCCACTTCCCTTCTAGGACTTCAGCAACAAGTCAGACTGGAAGTCTCAGAGCACTGTAGCTGTAGTTTAGCACCTTTGAGAATCAATCCCCAACAATTCTCTCTCTCGGAGAATTGCTCACGGGCCTGAAAACCTGCTTATTCAATCCCACTCAAAGCTAACCAGGTACACCAACCAGAAAAGGATATGGAAACAGGCTTAGATATGGTGAATGGATGTCTCACAAATAACGGACTGCATGAGTGAAAATGGTCATGGAATCATTGACTAGATAACTAAGTGATGGAAGGAATCACCATGAAACTGATCGTGAAAAGTGATGGTGAGAATGATGGTCAAGATGCTGGTAAGAGTCCCCATGGAAAAGTGACCAAATGAGCTAAGTCCCCAAGATATGAATGCATTTCCCAAACTTGAAAATTGTCATATCGGAATTTACTTTGGTCCACTTGTCCCCAACTTTAGAACCTAGGATAAAATAATTATCCCCACTTTATGTTTTAGGAAATATTGGTATAATATTCCTTTTTGGCTTAAGCTCTCTAGCTTAGCCCTTTCCCTGAAATTTTGGCCCTCCCTTTCCCTAACTGGTGAAGTTCAGTCCCCCATCTCTTTTATTGTGGTCGGTCTGTGCACAACGATATATTTTATATTAATCATGAAACATGTACAAAATAGGTGCACTGACCTTTAACATCTAGGTGCTCTGGCCTAATACCAAAACATAAGCATCCCCGCTTATAATAACTGGCTCACCAAGATATAACACATATCATATACATGAAGCTCGTTGTCCTCCATACTACGCACGGTATCCGGGAATGTGTACACTACATCTTTTTAGTATGCAATGCATGCGTGCACTATGCCATGAAAGGTGTATTACAAACTTATGTCAAAACATCTCACCAGCTTATGTATACTTACTTTACATTTACAATTGGGTTCAGCTGAGGGATATTACACCAATGATACTCTGTTGTGCTTTGCTTTATAAGCAATGATATACATATTGGCATGATTCAAAAAAAAAAAAAGGATTTCTTATACTCAGTGATGTTTCCTTATGCACATTGATAGCATATATTTTCTAGTAATAATATGGGCAAATTATTATCATAACATCAAGAGAACAAATAATGAAATGAATGTTGTTAACACAAGAACCAACATTACATGGTTGTCACACAAGAACCATTATCATCACTCAAAGCCAACATTCAGATGCCAAAATTTCTTGAGAAGATCCATGCATGGTTGCATGAGGACATGCAACAAGTTAAGTTGGGGGGTATGTTGGGGCTCAAAAATGTCATTTTTTCATCCATATTTCCCTTCATTATTCTTCACATTTCATCACCCCATTAACCTTTCATGACATCATTTTCATAAATACATGTGGGTTTCACCTTATTATTTTTCCACTTTATTCATTTTAGTATTAAAAGGGAATTTGTGATTAAATGTTAGAAAATCAACATGTTTTCATTTATATCTCAAAATTGTGTGAGCTTTGTAATGTGTAGGAATATGAGAAGGATTAATTCAAAAGGACTTCTCGAATACTTCCTCCACCATTTCAAGATTTGAGGAGATAATTCAAGCCCATTCCAAGGAGAAAGTCATGAATATTTGTTTGGAATATCTTATCCAATATGTATGATAAATATGTGTGAGGATTTGAAGGGATCATATTTTGTAATAATGGAAAATAGTTGAGAGAATAATGGATTTGTAATTATGAGATGGTTATCTTATCTTAAAGGCTCTCATGTATAAAAGATAGTGCTCTCTCTTCATGACGGGGTGGTAATCATTGAGGAGTAATTAGGATGAGAAATTAGAGTGGTCATTATTGGTAGTCATTAGGATTTGGAAGAGAAAGGGATTCTTAGCTTTGATTCACAGTCTTGGTTTCCATGTGTTCATTATTCTTTTATGAAGATTGATTTGATTATTGTGATATAAGATTGCTTCATTGGTGATAGATCTCATATGTTGTTGTGCCATTCAACTCTTCACATGTTGTATTTTATTTTACTTCATGTAGTTCTTCATTCCTGTATTAATTTCATTTCCACAATTTCTCATTCCTAGATTAATTTCATTTATGCAATTTCCCATTCCTAGATTAATTTCATTTACGCAATTTCATTTTAGTCACGTGTTTCAATTTCCTGCATTAGATTAATGATTCAATTTCATTCGTATCTTAAACATTAGATTAGATTAGTCCCGATTCAATATTGCATATACTTTGCGTGTGCTTCATCAGTTTACGAACCCCGGGTTGACAAATTAGATAGTTGGGCAAATACTACAATGCAAGTAATTCCACATTAGTTCGGCCCAATGTAACGACTGTCGTTCCCTTGTTATGATTGTTGTTCCCTTTACAGGAATTTCCGTTCATTTGAATAGAAGAAATTTCATTCCCTTTATGATTGTTGTTCATTTACAAGTGTTGCATCTCTGGAGGTTGGGTATTGAAAACAAAAGGTAAGAACCTACGTAGGAAACAAGTAAAATGATTTTGCTAGCGCCTACCTTTGGTTGATGCATAGAGCTTGTTTTCAGGACGTCTTTAGAGCCCAAAAGACTAGATGATGAAGTAGAGTCAGGAGTTGAAGATGTTTGAGGTTCCTTGTAATTGTTATTCTCAGGGCTAGCAAATTCAATATGCTTGTGATGATGAAGAGAAGTAGACTCTTTGGGAACAACTTTACCCTTGAGGGGGGAGGTATATATCTGATCGATGGCGGATTTTCTTAGTTTCCTTTCTAGATCAGAGACTAATGTGTCCTTCTCAGGGTTAGGATGATCCTTGGTGGATTTGATGTATTCAAATTTGGATCTGTTGAGTCCTTTTCTAGGCGCCCATATTTATTTCGCAAATTCTACTCAATGGAGTCGCCAGGTGAAAGATGGCAGTCTGTCTATGTCTTATTTTTGTTCACCATCAAAGGTCAGAGCTATTCTATGTCATTATCCCAGGGAAATATATCTCGTTACTCTATTCCCCGACAACGATGCCAAAAGAATATGTTCCTAAAATTTGCACCTGACTGCTAAAGGGCAAAGCTAGGCCACCTCAAGTTTAGAAGGGTTGGTTTTTAATTTTTTGTTGGTCAGTTAGAGGGTTGGTTTAACCAAGAAAAGAGTGTGGTTGGGTCATAAAATGATAAGGATGAGGGTCCTCCTTGGATGGTGGCACACTAATGATAGACAAGTGAAATAATAGAGGTAAAAACAAAGGGAAACACCAAACCATTCAATGAATAATATGCTGCAAGAAGTTCAATAATTAAAATATCATTTCAAGACATTAAACATGTATTAAAAACACAATTACTCCCACAGGTTGCAATAAAAACAAATATTCATCAAAGCATAGTTGTTATCACATGTTGTACATTAATAAAGACAAGTTATACAATAGCTGGAGGAAAATAAATGTACGTCGCACAAATCAAAACTGTATTCAAGATAAGAAACACATAAAATTTTGGACAGAAATACACTGTCATCAATATTATCTTCACCAGGTAGAGAGCTTTAGTCCATGCGCAAAATGGGTCCGACTAGTTGTTGTATTGATATCCTTTCCAAAAAACTCAACCCTTCTAACATACATAAACTGCATATTTATCATAAATCTAGAGGCCCTCAACCAATGTGGAACTGAGGCTTAACTCTACCACATTTGTCATTAAATAACTTATTAACTTAACTAAAACACTCTGTTGGAGTATGTTAATGAATATTATGAAATTTACTTAACAAAAGGAGTGGTTCTTATCACACATAGAAGACCACTTATTATGTCTTAAACTAAAAGAGTCTTGAAGTAAGAAATTGAAAACCACTACTAGAAATGAAACTAGACTGATGCATGCGTTGGAGTGAACTGAGATATGACATAAATGAACAAGAGTGACATAACTGAGTTATGTATCGATCATGGAAAGCACATGCACTATTGTAGGCCACTGGAGACAACTAGAAGTGTGGCCGTGTCTTTCCCCCACTTATCCTTTTGAGGACAAAAGCAATTCGTGTTGTTCTTTCTGGAGTCTGGGCGTGTAGTTTCCCCGTTCCTAGTTTGGCACCCCTTTTTAAACCTTTCAAATATGCAATAAATGCGGGTGAGCCACTTCAAAAATTCGACATTCATAGGTTTCAGAGTGTAGAGGATGCATATCCTCTAGAGGATAGATCCCCTGAAGTCGTTAACCAACACTAATAACTTATTATGCCAAGATTATCATTAACCTTAATTATTTCGAGACTTCGATGGTTTGGCACTTCAGGCTTAGGGAATTTTGGATTGTGAAGCATGAAAATCTCCTGAAGTAGTACGGGCCTGAAGTGACATGTCAATAAAGAAGAGTGACCCATGTCAATTGGAAATGCATGGATGACGCAATCAAAGGGTTAGAGATGAGCAACATGTGTCATGATTGATGAGTGCCACATGTCTTCAACAATTTGACACTTCGAAGCTCCAAAAAACAGGGTTTTCTCTGCATCTAAATCTCCCAGAGTGCTAATCTCATGAAGTCACTAATTTGTTCTTATATTAGACTAGTTAACTTGAGATTAATACTTTAATCATTAAATGATTTCAGGAGTTCGTAACTTCAAGATTTGGGGGACTACGCCTATTCTTGATAGAAATATCCCGAAGTAAGATAGACCGGAGTTGACGTGGAAAAAAATGACGTTTCCACATGACGTCACTTCGACTGACATGTCATAAGAAGAGAGTGACATGTGTCACCTGTAAATAGGTGAATGATGCAACCAAATGACCTAAAATGAGTTCCATGTGTCATGACGGATGAGTTCCATGTGTCTCTAGAACTTCGACACTTCGACACTTTGCTTGCTCTGGACCAAAACCTATTGGATGAGCAAACTTGTGAAGTGACGTGAAAGTGAGGGCCCACTATGGAACTTCAGGGCTCTAGTACTTCATAATATTTGAACCAATGGCAAGTTCAGATACCTGAATGTCGAATTCATGTATTCAATCCTGTTAAACCCCACGTGAGTTTGAGACTCCGAATGCACGAGAGCCATTGATCCACGTCAATTGTTGGATCTCCACCATTGAAGCTTTGACTTGACTGTTTGGCTTAAATTATAAGCCCAAAATTGAATTCTTTTGAATTGTTGCATTCTTCTTTTGGATGTTTCCAGTGCAAACAAAGGACTTGGTTGACCTTTCGTGAGCTCAATCAATGGAAAAAACGATGACAAACATTCTGAATGAAATAATGACATGTAATTATCCTTCAAGAAAAATAGAAACAAAATGCGTGAAGACTCAATCAAGAAAGAAATGATTAAAACCAAGTCACCCGATAATGGGAAACCAACTTCACCAACTAGAAAAGGAAAAATTTGATGAAGGCATATGGAAATGAAAGAGAAGGGGCAGGGGTGTAGACCTAGGTTACAACAGTTTCCTTGTGCGAACCGTACCATATTGCAGGTGTTTCCTTGAGTGCAATATATAGGGTTAAGAGCCTATGATTTTCTAACACTTTGTCTTCATATTTTGTCAATAATTCCTCTAAGTCATGTTTCCCATGAAAACGGGGAGGTTCTCTTATCTCTGTACCAACCCATCTTACTGAGCCAACTATTATTTCACACCTCCTTATGGACACTTGATGTAATCGTTGTTGCCAATTCTCCAAACCCATGTTTTATTCAAAATCACATGATTTGATGCTTCTCCAGCTTAGTACCCCATTTGCAGTTGGGTTAACATAATCCTCTTGTCGCACGGTGGTTTTGTATAACTGGTTTATTTCTTTCAGGTCCAAACAAGTGGCCTCTACAAACCTTTCTCCTTTTGAAGGATCCAATGGTGCAATAAATCTATATTTGCCTAGTTAAAAAGTCAATTTTATTTCCTTCAGGTTGATTATATATTGGTTATCGAATTCCCAATCCAATCCAAGTAATGTTGGGTAAGGTGTTGTACCATCCACTATCTCTATCACTTCAAAATATTCCATAGTGTGCACTCCATCCAAATCTAGTGTCACACCTTTAAATCTTCCAATAGGTAACACTTTGTGTTGATTTTATAGTTTGAACTGGACATGTGAATATACTAGTGTAGGTTCCCCCATACACTACCATGTCTTATTAGGTAAGACATTTACTTTAGAGCCTAAATCCAATATAGCATCTCTCATGTTGAAATCCCCAATGTTGGCATTCAGTGTAAATTCTATGCTTGTCCTTCTTCTTGTATGGAGATGATTGACTTTTTTCTTCTCTAACTTCCCTTCTACCTCTATGTTTACATCTTTCTAGAATATTTTTTAATACCTTAAGAGATGATGGGTCATTCAATAACTTAACACGGGATTGAAGAAAAGTCTTTATGGTACTTACTTTCTCTAGAGGTTGTTCTTTATTGGTATGGTCCATTGAGAATGACATCCCATATATTGGTGGGTTTTGAGTTTGTTGCATGACTGATGTAGATGCCGCATTTTTTTTGAGAACCTCTTGTCTGGCCTCAAACATTTCCTTTTATTTTTGCATGTCAAAATAATTTTGTGGCTTAGTGTTCTTCTTAACCCATTGGTTCTGAGTTGAATCTTGTGCTACTGCATCAGTTCCTGTCTTAGCTCCTCCTTGAGTGACTATATTGATGTTTGTCCTATCATCCATGGCTTCTACAAAATTCCATTAGAAATTATGGTTGTTCTAGTTCCTTTTTTCCTAGATCTTCCCCAAGAGTGTTTTGTAGTCTTCTGTGTCATGCGTGAGAGTACATACATGTTGTTGGTGGGAGTGGACAATACCTTGCATAATTTCCTAGTTGTTGGTAGTTTTGGCACACTATTGGTCCTCTTCCTTGTCCAAATACTCCTCTTGGTTGTCCTCCACCTATATATCCACCTCGATCTGCACGTGGTGTATTATATTGAGGTGAATGGTTATACTGTGGTTGCACATTATTATACTGTGGCTACCCATTGTTGTATTGCTATTGCACATTGTTGTATTTCTATTGTGCATAGTTGTATGGTGGTTGTACTTGGATGGATTGGGTTGCATCTTGTCCTGTAATCATTTCTTATTAAACCCTATAAGTATCTGAATTTCTATCCCTCATCATTTCCATCGTTCTACAATCCTCATCATCATGACCCACTGATTTGCAAAAATTACAATATGAACTTTTTGGTACTATATTATATTTCTTCATCATTTTACAATGATATGGATCATTCTCATGTGTTTTAAAAATCTCACACCATGGTCCTCCTATTGGCAATGGTTTTGGCACCCTTGTCGCCATGTACTGCATGAAAGTTGGACATTCATTCTTATGGTGTCCTTCTGTCTTGCATAGGGTACACCAAACAACTTGTCTTTTGTCTTTACCTTTATTTTGGTTAAGTTGAAATGTAATGACCCTTTACTTATTAATATGAATAATTTCATAAATAATCCTAAAAATTAGCTAAATTATAATTAATTATTATATAACCTTAATTAATTATATGTTATTAATTAATTATTATTTTTTTTACTATGATTAGCTTAAGTATGATTAACTCTTTAATTAAGGGTTAAGGAATGATTAATTATTAAGTGAGTCATTAATTGATTAAGTATTAAATTATTGGTTAATGATTAATTTGTTTAGTAATTAATTAATTGATTAATTAAGTGTTGAACAAAGGGGGGAAAATAAAATGTAATGATTAAATGGGGTTACGTATCCCATAGGGGGATAATGTAACCCATACGTAAAAAGGAACATTTAAGTCAAGGATAAGACAATAAATAAGGAATAAATGATGGATAAGGCAATTACGAAGGGGATAAGAGTAATAAAAGAGTTTGGTGGGGAAAAGGAATGTGTGAGGGCGGTGAAGGAGGGATACGGGAGGTGGAGAAGGAGTATGGGGGGGATTTTTTCATTTCATGCATTCGACGGGAGGAGAGAACTGGGGAGTATTGGGGACAGAGTGAAATTTGATAGTGGGATTTACAGTGCACCAGGGCTGAAGAGGTTTTGGGTTCGGAGGGCTAGGACGTCCATTGATGTCCTAGGGCTAGGCATACTAGTTGGTAGGGTGGTTGGTTTTGGGGTGTCCTAAGGAGAAGGTTCTAAGGAGCAGGTTCAAACGAAGGGAGCAAGCGGCTGCAGATAGCATCAGATTCAGGTTAGTTATGAATCTTTAGAATTAAATTGTTGATAATTTTTTTGAAATTTCAGATTGAATATGCTGGATTGAGTAAATTTCAAATTTACTGCTCTGTTTTAATTCTATGGTAGTTTAATGAAATGACGGTCATTACATCTGGTATCAGAGCCCTGGTTCAAATCTGGAACCGAGGGCCTGCTTAACCTGCACATAAAACATAGAACATTAATAAAAATAAAGGTAAAATAAATAAATGTAAAACAAATTTACCAGGTTATGCAGACTAGGATTATTTAAAAAGAGTCATAGAATTGCCACATCAAATACCGATTATATATATATATATATGACATCTAGCGTGTTTAGTTAGAACAGAAAACTTAAAAATGGATCAGACAAAGAAATAGTTAATGTACCCTACTCAACTAGACAACGCAATAGTTGATATACCCTACTTAACTATTTCCTAGTAAAAAAAAAATCCTAACCTAAACTATATATAGCGTTTCTCTATTTCGTAAGTCCACCACAGATTCGGTATCAGTAAGAAATAACCTACTTTAGCGTAGTGGAGGGTTCTATAAAACTTAAATCAGCGACCTTTGCCTTCAAAGAACAAAGCCCTTACTAGGGCCATAGGATAGAGTCCACCTACTGGAAGAGTGTGGGCTACCCGCTCATGATAAAAATCTAGGCAAAAATAACAAGTGTTTCGACTGTAACAAAATACAAACTGTCATTCCCAATACATTGATTTGCATTAAATGCTTGTTTAAAATACCTATAATCAACACATGCAGAAAACAACACATCTATTAATTCAATTCAGGTTTACGGAGGGAGGTGAACTGCACTCACCGGCAGCACCGCCCAATCAAACCCTAAACCCTGGGCGGCTGAGTCAATGTACAAACGGACTTAAGGATCGCCAGTCAGATTCTTAACGCCCCTCTGTGGCCGTCTGGTTTTCTTTGGGCGACTTTTAGCACTTTATGTGCAACTGAAATCCACACAAGAGACTCTATTCCATCGCCATTTACAGGCCAAAGATAGCCCACACTTTCTTATAAGGCATCGTCGTGAAAAGAGAGACGGGCCACCATGAGCGTCCATTCTTTTTTTTTGCGACTTTCAGCACTGTGCATGCCATGATTATAAGCACGACAGAGACTCTAGTCTGGTAGTCAATTACAGACAATTCAGTTGTTGTTGTGTCCAAACCACAAAAAGTTGTCCAGTCGTTTACAATCATTCCGGCACCTATTACTTCACTTCCACGATTGACAGTGCCTGCCACAAGAGGTATTTGAAGAAGAGTTGATAACTCATCTATATCTTCAATTGAAGTATGTAGGTGGACCTATTAAACATCAACAAAACTATCTCATTAATATGCTTACCTCGCATCTCTAAGCTCCTAAACATATAGCGTGAATGTAATTATAAATGAATACATACTTCAAAATTTGAACAGTTAATCACTAAAACACTCATCGCTCAACTTGCGATGACAAATGGAGGATTCAATGTGAGTTGGGCATTTCAAAAATTAACTCTTACCAGACCACCTCTGTTGGAAAACATGCAATAACTCCCAACAAGAATAATTCCTGCAATAGTTTGCCTGAAACCTCACTCAACACAATAGATTAACAAACAAGCAATTAGAAATAAACGAATAGCAACCATCAAGAAAGAACACAGCCCGAAAACTCAACCTGAAACTGCGCTCCACACAATAAATCAAAAACCCAGCGATTAGCAACAAACGAATAGTAACCAACGGGAAAGGAGAAATTATCAAACACCAAAAAAAAAAATCTTTCTAAACGATATGTACTTTGCCCATTTTCGTGCTTCAAATTTTTACTTATCGAATGCATTGCCCAACGTTCGAATCCTGGCGAGAACGCTTGAGTTCTCAGGGGCCGAAGGCGAGAGACCTCAGCGCTCAGTCCGAACACACAGCAGAGCCGAACAACATAGTACACGCGCGCATGCTAGCACTGCTCCACAAACCTGTAAACGAACAACCATGGCAGCAGAGGTAGGGTGAGACTGCCTTACGGAAGACAAACAAGAAAAAAAAAATCAAACAATGAACTACTAGGGTTCGTTTAGGGTTAAAGTAGTGCGGAAATATTTTAATTCTGTAAATTACAGTGAAAGACACGTGGGCTACATGCAGCCCACGTTGCCAACTTAGCCCACGTTGCCAACTTATATTCATTCGAAATTTGTTTAATTTTTATATTCGTTTAATATTGTACCAGCGTTTACATATTTGTTTAGTTATATTCTTTTATATTTTTTATATATATTTTAATATGTATAGTTTAAAATATATATATATATATACTAAATTTAATATAAGATTTTTGTTTTAAAAGATGATTTTTATAAATACTAATATAATAATATATAATGTTAAATGGTAATTAAATATAGTTAATTTGTAAACTATAGTTAAAATTGTAATTATATAAGATTAATTATATAAGATTAATAGTATGATTAATTATATAAGAGAATTATATGATTAATATTTAAAGTCTTATGCTAAGTATGTTTAAACATGTTTATGATAGATTTTGATTGTTGATGTTAATTATAATTGCTAATCTTTGGATAAGTTGATTAACGTTACCCATGTTGACCATGGTTGACATTTTATGTGCTATAGTTGAATATAATTAATCATGTGTAACCATGATTAATTATGATTGACCGTGGTGTGATAGGGAATAATCTTCTCATTAAGGTCTAATCAATCAATTATATACGTCAATGCAAACATGAATGTATGGAGAAGAATACAATGAGAAACACAACCTTCCTCCAACAATCAAGCATAGAAATCAAGAATAATTTAAGATTACGACAAAATAAATAGCTACTTATAACTAACCAGTTTAATGGGCAGTAAATAATCAATTCCTAACTAAATCATGTAATCGACAAATGACAAATAAAATGAAATACATACTAATACTTGCATCTACCAATAGCACCTTTGTCATCAAAGCTCAGGTTCCTCTTTTCCTACACCACTTATAGACTTCAAATTTTCTTCAAAAATAAATCTTACTATATAGGAATGAGAAGAACAACCAAGATTTAAATCCTGAATCTAAGAAGAAGATTCAAATTTAGAATTGATCTAAGCGTTAATCTTTAATCGAGTTTGATCCCTAAAGTTAAATAATAAAATATGACTGAACGTTAACTATTATTTAGTCAAGGTGTCATTAGGACTTAGACTAGGACAAGCGGTAAGGAGGCGACGTATTCATTAGGAGCGTAAGCTTAGGAAGTCACGAGTGAAGCGCACAGCTAGCATAGCCACAGAGAAAAGAAAACCAATAGTTGTTTCGTAGGGACAAAAAAACGAAGCTTAGATGCTTAAACCTAACCCTAACCGAGCCAATCCCCTGATGGAGTAACGTCTGTTTACAGACAAGTAAAGAAAACTTACGCCTAACCCTGTTTCTTTAGTTTAGTAGCACCAATTTAAAACATCCTAGAACTCACCCTGACAACTTTGGTTGATGTAGGTCAAAGCACACAGGATGGTCAGGACTCGAGGAGGTCGAGGCGGGGAAGCGTCGTCGCAAGTACCGCCAGTGCCACCACCACCATCGCCCGAACTCGCCCTCATACTGTGCTCGTTGGAAGACATCAACGAGACTTTAAAGGGGCGACAACCGGCAGGGACTGAAGTGGAACCCCCACCGTCTAGAGAGGGTAATCCAGAAGCGTCGAGGGATTCAGGGGGAGGACCTCCACCTGAAGACATCACGCGAGAGTTGCAAAATATCAAACTTCCGGAGTTTGCCGGAGGTCACGCCAGTGAACGCGCGAAGGCATGGTTAGAAGGCATGACCAGGTGTTTTGACTTGAGGGACTATGCATCCAATTCAAAGGCAAAGATCGCCATTTTTCAGTGAAGGGACAATGCCCTGAATTGGTGGGGTAACCTGGAAAGACAAGTGCACCTTACCCTAGACACGGTATCTTGGGAACTTTTCGAGGAAAGTTTCAGGAGGAAATATCTACCGGCGTACTATGAGGAGCAACAGGTTGGGGCATTTCATGCCTTAATACAGGGAAACAAAACGGTAGAAGAATACGAGATCAGGTTTATGGAACTGGTCAAATATGTGTCGTATATGGATAGCGACCAACGACAGGCAGAGCGCTTCATCTATGGATTGAACCCCAGGATAAGAGCTATGGTGAGGATGTGGAAGTCGTCTTCAGTAGTAGAGGTGGTGGAAAGTGCGCGTTACGTGGAAGAACATATGAACTTGACTGGGGGTGCAAGATCGACATTTTCGCATCGCTCGGGATTCGTAGGAAAGACCCCGAGGACATTTCCTAGGGGAGGGGGCTCAAGGCCACCGCCGTATGGTAACAGCTTCGCGCCAAGGACAGTAGCTGCAGGAATTTCAATGGCAACAAGTGCAACATATCGTTCAACGCCAATAGTGCAGACAGGACCACGACCTTATCAGGGAACAGTGAGCAGGGGCAGGGGTTCCGGGGGAAGGAACTCGTTTAGGAATCAGTCACATAACAGTGCACCGGTTCAATCCTGTATTGCATGTTGGAGATGCGAGGGATCCCATTACGAACGGGACTGTCCGGAGTTACAATCAAGGTTCGTCCACAGAGAAGGAAAGACGCCAATGGGGAGAGCTAGTAACAGCCATCATATTCACGCAGCAGTTAATAACCGCCAGGCCGAACATCAANACAATCAGGGTTCGTCCACAGAGAAGGAAAGGCGCCAATGGGGAGAGCTAGTAGCAGCCATCATATTCACACAGCAGTTAATAACCGCCAGGCCGAACATCAATCCACCGTGGTGGAGTCGTCAGGTATGCTAAATCATATCAATGTTAAGATTTTGTTTGATTCTGGTGCGACAGATAGTTTCATTTCACCATCTACATTAAAAAAGAGTGGGTTGGCAGCCTACAAGCATGATGACTTTAAACAAGTCGAGATGGCTTCGGGGGAAAAACAAGCAGTAGGACCTAGTGTCGATAATTGTATAGTAGACCTGGGAGTGTGTACTACCAGGTTGAAAGTATACGTCACTGCTCTTGCGACGTATGACTTAATCATTGGAATGGATTGGTTAGCAGCTCATCGAGCCTTGGTAGACTATTTCGCAAAGAGGGTGTTTTGTGTCGATGATGAAGGAAGACCAATAGAGATCCAGGGTATACAGAGAAAAGTGTCGTTACGCTTCATATCCACTATGAAGGTCAAGCGATGCTTGAGACAAGGGTGTCAACTTTATGTAGTAGAGGCAGTGAAAGACAGGAAGGGACCCTCATTAGATCAGTATC
>JASDQU010012530.1:0-10470 GCA_032191745.1 Picea mariana
CTTGTGGGAGACTAAGGGCTCTAAGGAATAAGGCCCCCGCCTTATTGCATGCCCCTTAGAATCATCGTGAGCGACTGTCGCAGTCTACCCTCACGGCATCGTGGGTCCTCTCGAACTAGGTAATCGTTAACATACAGTTCAAGTCACGATGGGAGTGCTAGTAGGCTGTGGCAGGGCTGCTATCCACACCTCTCCCTCAACCTCTCTGGAAATCGTGTGTGGCCCCTTTACTCCATATGTGAGTCTGGTCAGCAAGCTATCGTCAGCCTGCATCATCAACAATCATGTCATAACATGTCAACATCATATCATCAAATCAATGAAATATCTCAGTAAATAAATCGACCCAAACAGCACACTCCCTAACTCAATCCGGAGCCCAAGGGGCTCCATCGATGCCTCTGCATCCTCAAGGTCCAAAACCCTGCACACTCAATAAAACTGAGTCAATAGCATCTGTCTACATCAAAGAAGTAAAACATCATGTCGTCTATCATAACGCATCATAATCAAGGATAAATGTTTTAACATCATGAAAGTCCAGATCACTTGCGAGCAAGTGTCCTCAAAGAATAAGTTTTCTCAGTGCGCTAGAGCGGGATGTTACAGATTAAACAAGATTTCAAGTTTTCTCTTTCATTTATGGTATATATCTTGTTGTGTTGATTAAATATTTTCTTCTATAAATTGTTGTCAGTGTCTGGTGGAAGAAGTTAGGGCCCCCTCCTGAAACCAGATATTGCAGTTATTTTCCACAGTTAGGTAATATAATTCTTAGTTTTTTCATTCTTTCATATCTAGTGTAGAGTGTTTATGTATCTGTTATTTTATATTTTACATTATGGTGTGGTTTTCAATGAGTTCATGGTTAATGGAGATTTGAAGATTGTATTCTTGCTTTTATTGGAAAAATTAGTTATGTTTCATTGACTAGGTTCTCTATCTAATTTATATTTTTGTATGAATAAATCACAGATCTCTCATAATTGTTCTAATATCATTGTCTTAAGTTCATCCTTGTGAGGAAAAAAGAGGATTGTATATGAAAAAAAGTGTGGTATTTCTCTCTGCTATGCTTGTTATTTATTTGCAGTTAGATTGATATTTAAGTGTTGCATATGCTTTGCATGATAGTATATAAGTTTGTACAATCCCTGGTTTGACATTAATGTGGTAAAGTAGTTGCCTTTAAAAGACATCTAAAAAAAACGCAATAGATGTGAAGGTGGAGGGTGAGAAAAAAGAGGATGGTGGAATATATTAAGTTTTATTTCTATGGAAAGATAATAGAGGAAGGATTGATCTAAAGTGTTGTTCTCAAACAAAGATAATTCATGTTGAAAATTTACTAGCAAACCATAATTAAATTTAAAAATTGGTACCTCCTTAAAATATGTGAGTTGGAATTGGATCCAGAACTTTGTATCATGATTTCACCAAAAKTTGTACCATGCTTTCACTACCTCCACACCTCCAAATGGTCATATGTCCATTTCATTGAAGCCACCATTGTCTTGTGACTATTTCTATGTCTCCCATTCACTCTCTCCATCGTTGAGAGTGAATGGGTGACAAAGAAATAGTGATAATACAATGATGGATTGAATGAAAGGTACATTTGATGTTTTGGAGGTGTGGATGTAGTGAAATCACGGTACAACTTTTGGGAGGGTAGGAATTAATTGGAGACACAAAGGAAAATGGTTATGCTTATTTTTCATGGAATGGATTATGACCCAACAGTGAGACTAGCCTACCACCCCCTCCTCCCTTAGCAAGTGTATCTAGTAATTGACTGTTGGACATGGTGCTATGGTGTTGACATTGATGTCAAAAAGGGTCAATATGGTCATCATTATCAATGGCTAATATACAATTCTTGTCATGATGTAGCTTGACAACCCTTAGCCACCCTTGGAACTGAGGATGTCAATCACACTTCCTAGACCTATATTGGATACAATAGAACTAATTACCTCTACCTACACCCATGGAGGAGTTATATTTAGAAGGATTTGGTAGAGACTCACTAGAAAATGGAAACTGAAGGTTACTCCCATGTGACATGTGATTCATTGGCTTGTTACTAAAGAAACTTGAACCAAAGACAAGCTATGGAGGTTTGAGAATTGAGGAACATCCACAAGGAATTGATGTTAGTGGAAATGGAAAATAAAATGGTGGCATATATGGGATATCAATTTAGATGGGTAACCATCTTAGGTGAGAAGGAGGAAGAGGATATAATCAACAATTTTTTTCACCTTAATATGGAACTTATATTAGTAGAGAATTTCTTACCACTCCATTTGGAATTCATAAGAAAGGATGTCCCTCTATCAATTTCCATTACTACCCCTCCTATGATGACTATTGGCTCATTGTCACAACCCATGTCTAGTGTAGTGTATATCCCAGTAGTCACAATGCATGCAACTAGTTTTAGATTTGAGTTTGGTGTTTAGATCAAACAAAAATATTCTACAGTGGAGTATTAAAGATAAGGGAGTGGAAGAGTGGATTCATTAAGTATAAGGCCACAAGTAGTTCTCATGGTGGAAGAAGTTGAAGAGTGATATGAGCTCTGACTACAACTTGTCATTAACTTGTGGAAGATAGATCTATGTGAGTGGGAAGAACCAAAATCACAATATAAATCATCATGTCAATCATACAAATAAATTGAAATTAGAAATGAAATAACAACTCAAATACCTATATATTCTATGGTTTTCCATGTATGATATTTGTTTAATGCTACTCTTATAGATCTCCTCTAGTAGTTGTTCTAATAATTTAACCAACACTTAAAGAATCAACAAAATAATAAAATAACTAACAAACAATTGTATGACTAAATAATAATTAAAAAGACTTGAGTGCATGAATACCTGAATGAGCTCATCTTGGTTTCGAGAATAATTTATTGGAGTACTCTAATCTTGGAGCAAACATCCCTTGATTTGAAGGAGCAATAGCGAAGTCAACATTGACTTTGGTGTTTCTATGTTGGATCGAGGGAGGTTTACTCCATGATTACCCAAATCATATTTTATTCTCTACTGAAAATGGCCAACCACGTGAAGGTGAAAGATCTTATGGCCACTCCCCCCCCCACATCACTCTCAATTCCCCATTACCCAAACTATCTACTAGAAAATAGTTGAAAGAAAGACATTAAGATTCATGCATAAACACAAGCAAAACAAAAAATTCATAAAGAAACATATGTGGTTTTTTGCATAAAGAAACATATAGAAATCATCCACTAATATATAACATTCAGTCATTCATTCATTCATTTATTTAGACACAAAATACTTCATCCCAATAAATTTTATCATGAAAAATATGTTTTCACAATATGGTAGATGATGTTTCTAAGTACAATCATTTATTTTTCGGTTTCTTTATATTTGAAATGAATTCAGAAAGAAAGTCGTCGGTTCCTTCTTCGCCTTCACTTGTTTTGGCCTATGCATGTATTATTGGCAACCTGGTCATGTACTCATGATGTCGAGGTTTTTGCAAAGGGGGTGCGGATCATCAACTGCAATAAGAAATAAATGTTAAATTGATATTTGTTTCTATTATTATTACAAGTATTTCATTAATAAAAAGATCATTAGAGTGTTCTTTACCTACTTGAGTAGTGGAGGCAAGCGGAGTAGTTTCGGATGCAGACGCATGTTCCTTTTCTTGTCTAGCCTCATCCTCTAGATGCTCCGGAGTTGAAACAGGTAAGACTATAATTAATACTCTATTTTCAATTAAATATTTTTAATTTTAATCCATACTACATTTTTTATAGCGCATGAAATACCTCTAGTAAAGAGTTTCACGCCACCTTCATTGGGTGGCACTCTACCATCACTAGGATGTTTTCCTCCAGTGGGGACACTTGTTTATTCATTGGTTTCCTACTTAAAACAAAAAAACACATTACTTTATGGCTGAAAATAGAATGTACAATTAATTAATTATAAATAATGTTCGTTGATTTTATTTAACTGTGTGTCGGTTTGAGTGCCAGAAGGTTGTGTTTCCCCCAATCTTTTTATGCATTCAACCACAACTTGAAAGTCATGCTTGAAAGAAATATTGAGGTCTTCTTGTGTTGGAGATTATTTGAACTCCAATACCTACATATTTTCATAATAAAATGAATTTTGATTCTTATGTGCAATTAAATTAAAATTGTTAATTGTATATTATTTGGATGCAATTGATTTTTTATACTTACAATTTGTATGGCCAGTTTCGAGTAACCACCTGGGCCAAGTTTTTGTTGCCCATGTTTTTCTATTATCGAATTAGTGGCTTTAGATGTGTCTAGGATCCTATATTGAAAAGTTTCAAATAGATAATTAGATGCCTCAATGATGATAAATCATGACAATTACATTATCAGAAGTGCTGCATACCTTCTTGAGTTAGGTGGTGTCTTTACTTCTTTTCGGGGCATTTTGTTCTTTGCATACTATTGTAGGGCCTTCCACTCACTCTCAGGAATCATTGGAGGACACTCATACTTAGTTTTATTTTGTGGATGAACCATATATTGGTCCCGCAGATATTTTAAATATGCACCTGCTTTTGAGAAGACTCCAGATTTGTTGAAGGAGACCTCAACAAACAAGCCAACCAACTTGTTAATGAATTCATATTTTAACTTGGAACCTTAGGAATTACACATTGTGCATATGGTGGGCCCAAATATATCCAAATTCAATTCATTCATGTGCTTATAAAATGTGTTGTTTCCTGGAAAAACATATTATCACTATTTTAAAATAATCACACATCATACGTAAATTTAAATTAGATTGTACATAATAGACAAAGCACATACTAAATACCTATAAGATTTTCTATTTTCATAGGGAAGATCTCATCGTTTACCAAAAAAGTAATCGGTAGTGTTCGCATGCTAGTGACATCGGAAGATCTAGGAAAGCATGCTTCAAAATGTGCAAAGCCATACTTTACATCCACATCATCCCATGCACATTTTGACATGTGCTCATCAAGGGAAGGTGTAGTACCGACATCGACCCTGGAGGGTGTACCATTCTGGCATGCCGATATGATTTTTCTCCAGTGTAGCAATGGAGTTGGTATCAACACCAGCCTCTGTAGGCACATCCTCGGGATCAAAATCTACAAAAAATCCTGTAAAAATAAAGAGTTTTTTATAAAGGACTTGCAAGAGTATAAAAATTAAAATCCAAAATAAAAAAATGGGATAAATAAATATATTTCTTACCCCATAGCTTTGAATTTTGACCATCAAGGCTTTAATTCTTTCCTTTATATCCTATGTCTATGACTAAATCTGAATCAAGGAAGCAAGTTCGATGTTTGATTTTCTCACAAGATTTTTTATTGTTTGGACTGGATTGGTGGAGGAATAAATTATTCATTAGTAATCTCTTCCTCTGTATAATATTTGGGCTGATCCAAGGTTGTTTCCTTCCCCCTATCACCCTAGGACAATGGTGTTGCCAACAAAGCAATGTCAATATAAGAATTAGAAAAAAATGAAGAAAATAAAATGTATGCAAATTGATTTACCTGTAAAAAGCATAAAATCAAAATATTTAAAACTTTGAGGAGTGATCCTAATGTATTTGTAACATCTCTCTCTTGCACGCACATGATTTGACTTATTCTTTAAGGACACTTGCGTGCAAGTGATCCGGTTCAGTATATGATTGTATGTTTCACTTATGGATTTTGATGATGATGTTGTGGATATGATGTTATGTTATTTCGATATCTATGTGTAGACAGGTGCTATTGATGGGTTTCTCCTAAGTGTGCAAGACACTAGCTAGATGTTGATGGTATCGGTTGGCCTCCTTGGAATCTGGATAGAGTCGGGGAGTGGAATGTATATGGTTTGGATATTTTGTTTTATGCATATGTGACTTATGATCGGGTATATTATTATGTTGTTATGGATCATTGACAGTGTTTCGTGGTGGAGGTAGGCTGATGATTGCTTGCTAATCAAAATCACATAATGAGTAAAGGGACCATGCAAAGCAACCAAATGTTGAAGGAGAGGTGTGGAAGCAACCCTACCACATCGTACTAGCACTCTCACCATGTCTCAAACTATAGGCTAACGATTACCTAGTTCGAGAGATCCACGATGTCGGAAGGGAAGACTGAGACAGTCGCTCACAAAGATTCTAAGGGGCACGCAATAAGGTAGGGTCCTTATTCCTTAAAGGCCCTTAGTCTCCCACAAGTTCACCTAATGGAGTATTGACTCCAAGGGTTGGACGTCTACCAAAATTAGTCAAAGGTGAGTGGCACCCTTGGAGAATGTAGTGCATCTTGAATGGCACGTCACATAAATAAAACTTGAATAAACGAGAGTGGCACCCATGGAGCATGTAGTGCGTCTTGAAGGGAATGTCGCTATTTTTTCAAAACAGGTGAGTCAATGAACCTAGGTGCCTAGAAAACAATATTTTATTTTGACGTGGTGAGACTTAAAATAAATGTTGCAAGAGTAAATTTTATTAATTATAAAATTCCCTTAAAAAATGCTAAGCCTAGTTGAAATTAAAGCGTAGCTCTAAATACGGTAAGAGGACTAAAAATTGATTGATCAATTAATAAAAGGAGGATGAAAAAAAATTAAGCTAAGAATACAAAAGAGAAATAATTTATCTAAGAATTAATTATTGTTTATGTGAAAGACTTGCTAATTTGGAGCTTAGACAAAAAGGGAAAATGAATGCAAAATGGAATGTGGAAACATAGAAAGGAATCTAGTCTAGAGAACTTTCCTAAATAAAACACAACTAAGTTTTAGAAAGCGTCARTCATAAAAGGGAATAGAGGGAATAAAGGGACAACAAGGAGCGTTTTTAAGAACAATTTTAGGATGGGTGAGGGAAATTGGCAATTAATTTAATTAAATAAATGAATTCYTGGTGCAACTAAGRGATCGGGTGACAAGTGTATGGGGGAGAGTATTTCCTATTTAAATTTTTAATAACAAGAATTGAACGTGCAATTGACAAGGTTCACTAAGAAGAAATCTATAAAAGTAATGGGAGAGAAGAGGAAAGGATGACAACTGATATGCGTAAGGTTATGCTGTCGGAATTTATTTTACTGATTTTTCTTGTGGGAGTTGGGATACCTAGTTCGAATAGAGAGTGGTAGCTCGACTTGCGAGGCGAGATGGGAGATATCTTTTCTTTGGTTCTGTGTGTGGCCCCTTTGCATCTTGGGAGGCACAGGGGGAAGAAGAGTACCCCTAGCGTTGGTTGGGAGGTACCGGTGAAGTTTCAACAATTAGCAAGCAGAAGCAAGGAGGATCGCTAGCAGCCGAAGATCATCAACAAGTCCATCCGCCAGTTACAACGCATGTTTAAAATTTTCAGTTGTAAATTAGTTAAAGGTCTTTGTATATGGATTTGTATGTTGATGGAATTTGTAATGGATTTTTTTTCCTCAAACTCTTTTCATTTTAACGTTGATTTTGAATGGCTCTGAGGCGGTGTTCCGGGTTTCTTCATTCTTCGGTCAAAAACAAATTTAAGAATTCTTGGGTATGTTTTTAACTTCTCCTGGTCTTTTTCCGAGTGTTCTATTGATGGTTTTTGGGATTCACAATAAGAAGGTTAAGAGCGCTCTCCTCTTTTGTGGACATTTTAGGTTATGGATTCTCTTCCTCTAACTGAGAATACCTTCCAAGGATTTGCATTACTCATTTTCTTCTGAAAGGTATGTTTCCTCTCTACCCTTAAAGAATCTACCAAAGAAAATTAGTAAGAGCAGATTCCATGGATGAGCTCATTACCACATTCTATAGCCGAAAGAGCTCCCTACAAATGCTTACAATAGCATAGAAAGCCAGTTCCAATAGAGTAGATAATTGGTCTTGCAATCTGYCATTAACGATGATGTTTGAGGAAAAATAATTTATACTCACCTGTAAATTTAGCATCACAGAAATTCTGGAAATGAATRAGCTTTCTAGATCTGTTAGTGACTTCTTTTATGAACAAATAGTAGTTATTGAACCCTGAATAACATATTTTATCGATATTATTGAGATTGATTGTGCATGTTCAAACTTAAACTTGGACATTGGGCGTGAAGAATTACAGTTTATCAATATCCCCGAGATTGATTGGGCAGATTTAAATCTGGACATTAACTGGGAAAAATAACAAATTGGTGTGCTTCAGGATTAGTGTGAAAAGAAACAACTGTTCACAGAGAAAATGACAAGGGCATATTCGTTGTGAGAAGAGGTTGATCTAAGTAAATACGCCTTCGAATTTTTATTTAAAAGAGACCACCGTAGTTATAAATAGAAATTGCATAGGGAGTTGAATTTAATCATTGTGACTATTAAATTTGGGATGTACATTACCATATGAAATACGTATTATGACAGACTTGGATGTCTATTCCAAGAACAAAAATTTTGTTGATTCTCCATAGGTGAAGGTTGATTCTGTCGGGTCTCGATTTCCTTATCCTTATAACTTCCATGTGAATTCGTATGACATTATGCACAATCCTTTTCTATGCTCATATGTTGGCGTAGGCTGAAACCCTTGCAACGATAGGCTTGTTCTTTAATTACCAATTTCTTCTTGTATTCCGTAGGAATAAGAAATCTGGGTTCGCGTTTTTTCCTTGCGCCAGTTTGAAGGGAATATGGATTTTCCAAAATTTTACCTCGGGCGGCAGGTCACTGGAAAACTGTAAAAGAACAAGGACTTACAGCCTGCATAATCGAATTCATCCTAGGGGACGTCGATTGTATTTACTGTGACTGTTGGGTAGCTTGGTAGGTTATTTTGTTTTATTTCAGGCTTATTAGAAGTCTAAGCAAGGATTATGTTTCTTTATTAATTCTATGGATCGGTGAATTGTTAGTTAGTGCAGAGATAGGATTCTCTAAATCTGGGTGGATTTCAAAATTGAGTAAATCTCGCTATACTCCAGTTAATTGCAGTGGTTGTGGATAGAAAAAGAAATCAATTTCCTCCAGATTTCGTGTCATGTTTTCCCTGTAGCATTAACGCCGAGCCATTTATCTCGACCTCATTCGAGTAGAAAAAAGGCGGGGTGTCAACGCCTTAGGACGCAAGGTCTAAACTTTTCTTCACGACTAAATGGGATTGAACCTAGAATTTCCTCTAAGACCTCTCGAGAGCTTACTTTAACAGTTGAACTTTTTAAATAAAAAAATTTACCATTAAGGTGAGAAAAGATTTTTGTTTCAAAGATCTACTTCTTGGACATTGAATGTTGGATAAGAACCTTTAAATAAAATGAGAACAGTTACAATTATTAACCCTTACCTTAATGAAATTAGAGTCTAAGTCAGCACGTAAAATTAAGGATTTACTTCTTATATATAGTAATGTTGTAATCTAGCTATGTTGGAGACTCTTCTTTAAATGATAAAATAGTGTAATAATTATTTTAATACCTGTTGTTATGATATTCTCTACACATGCAACACCATGTTATCGTGTGAGATGTACCCCTTTTTATTTTGATCTATTTTAGTTTGAGAATTTGAATTTAACGATGAGTATGACTTAAGGTTGGGTTTAGTAGTCATGTTAATATTGGCATGTATTGGATTGATTAATTATACGATTAAGTTATAACATGGATGAGTTCTTTGGCTTGTTATGATTTAGTTTTAATTGATGAGGAAAGTAATAGAGGACTATTTAGTAATTATGAAACGAATGTTGTTCTATATGATAGATATCGCGTGCGCATAAATATATAATGTTGAATGATTTTGTGGACTTCGGACTTATAGCACGTAATAGATTACTTGAAAAGGGGGCGCTTGTTGTAGACAATAGATTTTTGCGTGAAATAATTTTTACTGAAATGTATGTTGATTTAACACTTTTTATTGGCGCCATTAAATTGTTATTGTCTATTGGATTAATGATTAGTTTTCTAATGCACCTTGGATATTGATGTTGCATGATTGGTATAGAAATTGGTTACTAATGCACCTTTAATATGATTGAGGTATGGTTGATTATTTATGATCTTGTCTTGCGCCATGTTTAACTATGGTTTATGATTGATTAATTAGTGATGTTATTGTCTAAGCATAGTTTCTTTGGACTTGATTGGGGTAGTGAGATGTAGACACCTCCTTGTTCCTCAAAACAGTCGCCAGCCCTGAGACTTTAAATGATTAAAATCAATTGGAACCTAGGCTTGAGCATTTCTTATGTGTCCTAGAGGTCCTAACCTTGCAGGGTAGGTTGGGAGGGTAATATCTTATGTCATTATTATGATTTTCCTTATGATCCTTAAGTAGAGTTATGGTATCTTATGTTGTCTTGATGTTATCTTATGTCATTATTATGATTTTCCTTATGATCCTTAAGTAGAGTTATGGTATCTTATGTTGTCTTGATGTTATCTTATGATTATCCTTATGAGATGAAT